>PVJI01001829.1:0-164631 GCA_004026765.1 Micronycteris hirsuta
AGTTTTCCTCCAGGAGGATAACATTTCAAAAGTCCCATATAATCCATGACCTGAGGGGGCAGAAAAAGACCAGATCAAAAGTTTAAAAGACTAATCTCTTTAGAGAGAGGAAGCAACTTGGTCATGGTAACCCTACTGGGTCAAGGGAAATATAACCAGTCCCAGTGTGACAGGCTACAGGTAAATGCCAGTGATTTCTCCTGCGGAGAGAGAGGCCCGTGTTTTGGTGAATCATAAATGCTAATGGGTAGGCAAAGGGCAGCTAGAGGAGCTAAAGTCTGCATGCTCTCTCCTGGCTGAAGGAAGCTGGGCAGACTTTTGCCTATAGAAAGCTGAGTAGACTTGTGCCTATGTCTCTTGGGGATTGGATACATCGATATTTTAAGGTTTTTGGTGTAGTCTGCAGAGTATCTGTTTTCTTTGGTTGGTGGAACTATGCAGAGAAGATGCCTGGCCACTCATCATTTTGCTTGTCATCCCACAAGCCTGGCTGGAGGTCAGCACAGAGGAAGGCAGCAGGCAGAGGGTTCTGAGTTATATCTCATCATCTCATGTAAGTCTGGCCGAGCAGAGGGCTTTAGGGAGAAAGAGGCCCTGTATTTAATTTTTGAGCTTTGACAGGAACCTAAATCACAGCCTCTTCCCGCCCCCCACCTTTTTCCCTAAGTGTCAGTGCAGGAAGCAATAAATCTGAGAAACAGACAGAAGCAAAAAAAGGAGAAACAAATTTGGGTGAATAGGAAAAATGAAAGAAGAGATAGGAGTCACATGAACTCTCCCTACAATTGGTAAAAATTAAAATTCAGGTTGAAGGTTGATGGCTTGTATTTTGTCTTCAGGGATCTGTGCGACCAATTTTTGTTACTGAAAGGTGATGAATCAAGCAGGCAGTGACTCTTCTGGCTTCTTGGCACTATTTGGCAACGGTCTCTGAGGGAGAGAGCCAGATCAGTAACCTCTTTTCTTAACTGCCCAGTGCCTTTGCCTCCTGGGGTAGTATTCCAGTAACACAGGAATAGCAGAGGCACTGGGAATGCCCATGTTTTAACTCCATTCTACTCCCTGACAGCAGATCTACCTTGACTTCTCTCACCTCTCCTGGTTGGTGCCAGACACTTCCCCGATGGGTCTCCCTGCGTTTCCAGGTCCCTGCAACATTGAAGAGCCCACCAAAGTGACCAGTCGTGGCTTTCAGTAACCCCTGTCTCGGCACTGAGATCAGCAGATCTAATTTTCTGCTTCTACACCTTGGCATATTCGATCCCATTATTGAGGGTAATAAAATCTTTACCCTGTGGTACAGTAGTCTTGTTTTTTTAAAAAGGAATTTAAAATCTCCAGCCAAGCGTAATGCTGAGTGAAGTGAGTCACCGTTATCTTGTGTATACAATAACTGAGCGTACGTCTTCCCTTGTGCGCAAGCTGGTATTTATATCCTTATTGTGAAATCTTGGCCTCGGACCCGAGTGCCCATTTTATAGTTATTACATAGGCTTCTTTCTTCAGAGAGATGTGGCATTTATCTTAATTTACTAGGCATCATTTGACAGCTACTCTTAGAGGTCACGTCAAAATTGTCAATTTGATAACTAGCACTGTGGCCCCTATTAAGTCGGAGGCACCCCAACTCCCCATAGATGAAGCAAAAAAGTGCTTGTTGACTGGCAGCCTGTTGTTAGTTGTGTTTTAGATAGCTAACATCTAGGCTCAGGAGTGAGAACTATTGTCTGTTTCAACTGTGTCGTCAGAAAGGACCAACCGACCTTTGGTTAAAAGTAACTGATCCCTTGAAAATGAAGGTAAAAGGAGGATTAATATCTCTGAGGCATCTATACCTGGGGAAGCAGTATTGACCATTTCCTGTGGAGCCATGTAGAAAAAGTTCTGATGGGCAAAACATAATTTAGAGTTTCACTGCAAATGGCAAATGGAAGTGTTTTTTTACAGTATTTATGTGTTAGAAAAAACAAGAAAGTTTTCAAACAGGGCTTTACTGCTGAATCATTAAATATGCTAAGAAAATAAGGATGCATATAGACGGATCTGAATTAGCCATATAGTAGAATTGAAATTAAATCTGTTTTACAGTCCTTTTAAAAAATTAGTGTAATATTTTCTAATGACATTATCTGACTCTGGAAAATACAGCAAGAATCCATTTCTTACCTTGCTGTTGAATAATCTTAGAAGCTAATGGAGAAAAGAAATTTGAATTAACAGAGCTTTTAGGTGAAAAGGGTGGGGCTTGAGGGTTCAGAATGAAAATAAACAGAGGGAAAGGTAGAAATAGGCCGTTTGCTTGCCTACTGAGTTCTGTTGCTGCACTTTAAATGCCCTGTCCTGTAGTTCGATTATTTTTATTGAATCTTTTTTTAGGGCTGTATCTCTTTATTTTCTAAAACTCGACATTTTTCCATTTTTATTGTTCTGAAATAAAGAAGATACCCTGAATCAAAATAATTATAGCTGTGAAAATCACTTTTCATAAAAGAAAAATTGTCAGTCTGAATACAAGGTGAATAAAGCACTCAATAATTAACATGCTTCCTGTGATCAATATGTATTCTTATTTTCATTGAAATCTTAACTGTTTTTCGTATATGCTCTTGGTTCCGGGGGTAGTTCCAGGCAGAATTCAGATTTTATTCTAAGGGACTTTTGGGAACTATGCCTTTCCTTTGTTCCTCTTGCTGCAGGGGTTTGCATGCAGACTGTCACAGAGGCTGGAAAAGAATCTGTTCTACTGATTGTTCAGCCTTTGTTGTTCGTGAACTTTGGGCACTCCTCCCCACCCCCCGCCACCTTTCCTGATAGGCCAGGATTATTGTTTCTCAAGCCACACCTAACAGATACCTTTACCTGAAACCCCAAACTGGAGTTGTGCACTGTCTTCAAAGAGCTCTTTGGGTTTCAGGGACAACTGCCTACACCATAACCGGGCTTCCTTCCTGAAGCTCAGTCAGTCAAGGGAAGGATGAGTGCCAACACAGCTGCAGGTGCCTCCCAGGGATCAACAGTCTGGAGGGCCTAGCTGGCACTAGACCTGGTGCACAGCTGGTTATTTATGTTGAAGAGGTTAGTCTCTTACCCTAAAGGCGAGCTGAACTGTAGGGGCTTTGTGTACTGGCCTGTACTCAAGGGGAGACATATTCCCAGAGCCCTTAGGACGTGAGGAATGCCCTACACCCTGGGATGCCTGCTCTGCCCGGGATAGCTCATTTCCTTCCGTTTTGGCCTTCAAGGGTAGGTATCCTTTCACATGCAAACCCCGCTGGGACACTGATCTACTGAAGCAACTTCCCTTAGGTCTGGGGAACAGGGTAGAGATGAGGAGGAACTGAAGAGGAAATCATAGGTAGGTGGATTTCACAGGGACAGACCCCTTCTTTCTTTTTCCTCCAGCCAGCCTCGGCCTTGTCTTTTATAGCCACTTCAGAAAGTGGGCCAGTGGAAATCAAGGAAAGGCAGGGAAGAAAGATTTCAGTAGGCTCTGCTCCTCTCTGCCTCCCTCTCTTGGCAGCTGCCTCCCTTCTTTAGCATCGCCACCATCCATCACTCTCTTAACCGCGGGGCTGGGCTCCAGCAAGCAGGGCTCTCAGGCCATATCTTACAGGTGTAGGCAAACAGACACTACATGTGGATTGAAGAGACTTCTCAGAGGTTTGGCTATTGTTTTCCCCATGTTTAAAAGGTACTTTAAGAGCAGAAATACTGCTGTCTGCTTTGAACTCTAGATATTAAATTTTCTCCATGAAGTTGGAGCTCTCTAAGTCTGACCGAGGGGCCTACGTCATTGGCACAAAGCATCGAATATTTTCCATCTCCAGTGTTCACGAGGACTCCCTGGGAGCCAGCCATGGTCATGTGGGAAGCTACCTAAACAGGAAGTTCCAAACAGATTTAGCCCTTGCTGACCAGAGACCCTGTGGTGGTAATGGGAGGCAGGGCTCATCACCGGAGGGGCAGGTCCATACCTCAAGATCTGGAAGTAGAAGACTGTATAATAGTGAGACTCCTATCCCAGGCCATTCCCTCTCACAGTCACAGCACTTAAGGCTGTACAGTGTGTTGCCAAAGGGAACTGTTAAACAACACATACTGATGCTATCAAATTCTGAAGATAAAGAAGCTTTTAAAGTATTCACTTGTCTTCTAAAAGCACATTCAAAATATTTGTTTCTATTTTGATTTCACTGCCTGTCTATAGAGTTACGTGCATATCAGTACGTTTACACACACACACACACACACACACACACACACACACACACACACACGGGTCCAAGTTCTCATTATTCATGAGTGAATGCTTTGAAGGCCAAGCGGGCAGTTAGCCAGGCCCTGGGGGTTAGCAGAGCTCTTCACAGATGTTCGGACACAATTTGTACCAGGAGTGCAATTTAAATTTTATTAGCAGTGGACTTTGGGACTGTCATCTAGTAAACTCAAATACTGAAGGATTCAGGCTAATAATTTTTCTTCTTTTCCAAAGAATTTTATATCTTTCTGTGCAGTTAACTGTTAGACCTTGGAGCCAATGAGGAGAAAAAGCAGCACCGATGATAAATAACACTAATGGTGGAACAATTTCAACTGGCTAATCCTCTAGTCACTTAGGGCGAGTCTCAGGAACACTCACAGATTAAATCTCACTCTTGTCCTGACCCTTTCCTGGGGCTTGAGCAAAACCTTCAGGCTTGTTTATAATCCACTAACGAAAGGAATCCGCTAACAAATACTTGAGAGTGAACCTAACTTTACCAGTAGGTATACTGCTGGAAAGTTGTTCAGAAAGTGAATCATATATTAAATGTATTTAATGGTTTTGCCATCAGAGGCAGTCTGGGTGACTTGAGTATTTTTTGTCAATGGACAACCACAGGCGATTTGATCTGTTTTGGACATCTGGATGTTGTAAGGCAGATTTTTCTTTAGGCCTAGAGGCTGGTGCCTCTAGGCACTCCTCCCGTTTTAATCCTTTCCACACTGGTTGGGTTTCCTCACCCTGACACCCTGAAATTAAGGGGTAGCTCACAGGATGAGCAGGTGAAATGGGATGGCTTGCTGATGGACGATCCTTCAGTTTCAAGGCGAAAACAGTATCAGGAGACAGCAAAGCCTGGGCAGTGCCAAATTTCATATATGGAAAGAAAATTACTATATTCTTCCAGATAGTCCATTGTGTATAATGACTACATGAGCAAAATCTGCTTAAATGTATTTTATTCTTCCATGAGCTTTACTATAAGTAGCTTGTGTTTATAAAATGCTTTTCTTTGACTGACATCCACATAAATATATGATTTTGGTTTATTTGGAGAAGAAATTTAACGTGTAGATCTCTCTGGGTTGAGTAACATCTATTTTCAGGGGGAAGTTTATTAATTGGGTCGCATTTACACTTTGCCAGTTATAAACATTTACTTTCTGTGCTGACTTGTTTGGTTTATTACAGCCTGTTTTGTCTCACAGTTAAGAGTGAGAGTAAAGGTGTACTCCGCTTAAGTAAAGACGGATGTTCACATCAGGACAAATGCACACATCTTATTCTCTCTACCAGAGACTTGTCAAATTTGGTAATTCTATTCACAGTATTGGGTTTTAATCTGAGAAATAATTTTCCTTTACTAATGAGCTGCAGATAGAGTTTAAGAAATGAATTTGCTAATAGCTCTTCCTTGTTTAAAGATAATGTATTTAGATACTATGTGTATGCGGCACTATATAAAATCAGTGTGTACAAATGTGGCCCGTAATATATGCTATGGTCCTTGTGTAATATCTTTTCATATGGAAGACATATGAAATATATAAGTATATGTATATATTGCTTATCCTAGTCAAACATATTTTATATATTTACATATAAATGTGTGAATATATACTATATAATAGATAAAATAGATACTACTTATATTCAAACATTCAAATCATTACACTACAAAATATGTTATAAAACACATAAAATATATCTATACACACAACATGAACTTAATGCATAATATATAATATTGCATATGATATATAAAATAGCTTATGTGATATATAATATATATTATGAACCCAGATTATACACATCCACACCCACAGTGAACAGCAGGCTGATGTGAAATTTATTGTACTGGGAAGGAAAAGAAATACTAGTGCTGCGACATCAGTCAATGCAGAAAATGGGCTGGAATCTACCCTTTCTTCGGTTCGGTCTACCTTTTGGTTCTTGGCTGAGATAATCTAGGTGAAACGCAGGCTTTCCTTAACAATGACTGAATCTACTTGCACTGGGAACTCTTGTAGACCCATGTGGTCAAGACTACACAGCCCAGCACTGGCTTTCTGAGATGTTACTCCAAATCCAGCACCACACTAGGTGTTTCTCCTCATAGTTTGATTTTACCAGCTCAGTGTCCTGATGTTGTCTCCTGCTGCCTGACCTTCGTGGAATCCGTCACTCCCCCACTGCCTAGAGTAGGTGGCTAGCCCACCCAGAGTAGACCCAAGGAGGCCTGAGTCAGAAAGGAGGCACTCCAGCATTTCTCTACCTAACTGAGCTCTGGCTTTCTAGACCTGCAACCCTAGTCCTGTTCTTGGCTTCCTTTATGGTTAGGAATAGAATAAAATGTAGTTTGTTCCATCTTCCCAAACCTATTGCTCCCCACCCACCCCTTACTGTAATATTTGTTTTGGTGGAGTATAACAATAAGAGGCCGAGAACTATCTGCAGAACTAGAGTAAACAACCTTGTAAATTAGTCCCACAATGACCACAGAGCATTACAAATAGGATTTTCAAGGAAAAAAAATTTGAAAATATCACATGGAATTATTTTAAATCAGATGTAAACAAAAAATGGGGACAACAAAGCATCTATAAACCAGCTTTTTCCTTAGAATTTACTGAACCTATTAGTGACTTATATCTAAGCAGAGTATTTCTACGGCTCTCTAATACACTTCCAATTCATCATGTAGAATCTAATTTCAACTCCGAATGTAATTTCAACTCCTTAACTGTTAAGGAGTGGGTACATTTATACAGTCCTAAAATTATTTCGGTCCTTTGAAGGCAACGGAGGCTGATGTGGCCCCCGGTGAAAATGAGTTTGACACCCCTGATGTAGATTGTCATATTGTAGCAAACAATGGACTTCTACAAAATGTATTAGGTTGAACCTTAAGAATGTACTGCTTTTGTAGTTCAAAAATGGCCAGATATAGGTATCAATTTTGTAGGTAAAAATGGTTGAATATTGGCAATTTCATAAGGTTTGGACTTTATTATTATCAGGCTGATCCCACTACCTGCCCCCACCCCCACATTTCTCATGAGTTTAAAAATATACCAAAATTCTCATCAAGAAAACAAAACCTGTCAGGTTTGCTTAAGTTGAAGAGTAAAAATAACTGAGTTGCAATTTCTCATTTAGACCCACATTTATTGCACAAGAAGTTTTATGCATTTACAAGCCTGAGCTCCATATACTACATCATATTCCAGGTGGCATCAAATGAGAACAAATTCTTGGAGAACTGAACCTGATCTTCTGGTTTCTGCTAAATATGGATAATCTTAGAGTGTATCTCTGAAAGAAGCCAAACACCCCTGCTATTACTTTCTTCCTCACGCTTAATCACATCCTTTCTTCCTTTCCCATTCTTGAATACGAGTGGCCTGGCTAGATAATTCAGAAGGAAGAGGATCTAGCATTTGACCTTCTCAAAATCCCAAACATTTGAAAGGAGCTGAAGAATATTTTTCCTTAATAATATTTTCTGTCATATCCACTCTTTGCAACTCTCGGATCTTGATAAATGCAAAGCGACCCTTATAAATTAGATTACCAAATATAAACTAATATCCAAACTACCTTTCATCACACCTTCAATTCCTCACTTTCAGCTGATCAGAATATACATGAAGCAACAAACCTGCCAGATGAAGAAGGAAGAAAACCTTCCTTCTGTTCCCTGCTATATTCTCCAACATTCCATTCCTTTCCTGATTTGTGTCTGATCAGCAAAGCTGTGGAAATATTAAGCCTGTAAGGAGAGCTTGCCTGTATAAAACCCATGCCAATTCTTAAATCATATGCCACTGTAAGAAGTGGTGCAAATCCTCATCCTTTAAAGGAAATTCCACAGTGGGTCAAAATGAGTGTGATATGTTTTCAAATGGCAGTTCAAATATCTTAATACCTGATATCAATATAGTTTGGAAATAAAGGCTATTATTGTACTTTATGCATAAGGGGTAAGGATGCAATGAATTCCTCTCCAAATTATAGTAACTAAAAAATGTCAATGAGCATGTATAATACTGTAGACCTTTAAGGATTTCAGCTCTAAATAAACTGATCTGACTCATATGGACTGGGGGTTTGCCAGAAGTGGGACTGTCTAATATACATGACACTGATTAAAAACACTCTAAATCATGATGTATCTATGCTTACATCATTGCCAAAATGATTCATCTGTGTAGGATATATTATTACTGCCAAGGATGTCATGTATCGTCTTGGCTAGAAACACAGAGTCACATCCCATTATGGTGAACTCTCAGAGTTTATCCAAATTCTTTCCTATTCTGGAATTTTGTCAGGTTAATACTGCTTGACACACGTGATCTTAAAATTTTCCATTCTAAATGGCATTTGGCTGGGGCTGGCCTTATGTGACCGGCATCACACTGAGAATGTTTAGTTTCTTGAATTTAAAATCTATAATGTTTATCATATTATAGACCTATTGTCAGCTAAGGAAATGCCAGTTTTAGAGGCTTTTTCTAAGATACTTTTCCTTCTAAATGAGGTCATATATTTTTAAATTTTTATTTGATATTATAGATAGATAACATAAAAAAATCAAGAAGTTTTACTTAAATCTGCTTACTTTAAGCATAGCCATTTTGTGTTATAGACAGACAATTAAAAAAACTGGCTAGTTTATTGACTTCATGTAAAACCCTTAGCACTGTATTTCTTCTTGGTCATTTGAAATATTTCCTGACATTTTAGGGCTGGTCATCAAAAAACCAGAATTTAATGCTGGCCCTGAATGTAACTTTTTCAAATGTGCTATTGCTTATATTTTATTTTGCAATCAAACTCTGAAAACAAAGAGTTTATCTGAGAAATACAAAAGGGCAACAACCATCCTAAATCCAGGCACCATTGGCTTTATGAGCATATTAAGCACCCATTACATGGTGCAAAGTATTTATTGCAAATGGGCCTTAGCTACTAAAACGCGTAGCTTCCTTTCATGTTGTGACTAAGTAATTTGCGATCTCTTTGGACTGAAAATGTACAGAAAGGTTGCATACTGTCAGCAGGGAAAACTGCCATCAAATCAATGCCTGTAACATTCCCCACAAATTGCCAACAAGGGAGTATTGGGCACCCGCAGCGCTTGGTCTCTTTCATGGCAAGTGGCAGATTTTTCTGAATTGAACTCTGACATAAGGTTCAGTGATACTCGTCCTCTGCAGGGTTGGTACACAACTATTTCCGAATTTGTTTTTTAAAAGACACTCCCCTGCTAACAGCATCTTTCCATCTCTTATGTTCTTCTCAGCTCCAATACTACCTGGTATATTCCTTTTTGGGTTGACTTTTACTTACAATATTTAAAACCTCTCTAAAAAGTACAAAAATAAGTTTTCTGAAAATTTAAATACTGCACTTTCTTTGGCTTAATAAGTTAACTTAAAGAAGTTTTGAACATTAGTATTTTTTAACTTAAAAATTAATATCAACAAGTACTATAGATTGTAATTTTATTTTACTTGATACAATTAGATTTTAGGGAGCTTGACATATTGCATCACAGTTTAAGTTCACTAGTAACTACCTAGAGTGTCAAAAAACCAGGAACAATAGTTCTTTTTCCAGCTTTGACATCCTTTTTCCTTCAACTTCAGAATCTTACTGTCTCCTTTGAGTTCCCCACCCTTTTTTTATCTCTGTTTATCTCTACCCTGCCCCCCACAAAAACAATCACAACAAAAAACACTATTTTTAAAACAAAAAGCTAAAAAAAAAAAAAGGCAACAACTCCAAGCCTATGACTAATGATGAGCAAAACATCTTAATTTAAATCTTGACTCAAGCCTCTATGGAAGCTAATACCCCACCCTTACTCACTGTTCAAGGAACCACCCTGTATTCCGCAATCGACTTACTTTGTCTTGGGGTTATTTTAAAGAGGCAGATTCTGCTGCCTTCTTAAGAGACTGAAGTCGGAAGTACAGCAGCCTCCTTCTCTGTTGTGTTCAGCAGTGATAAGTAAACCGACCTGCTAAATCCGCAGCTTGCTCAGTCTCTGCACAGCGCTCCACTTTCCAACAAAGGCTGCTATCTATGTTTATTGCCTAGGTCTAAATTCCCACAGGCCGCAGAGCACTGAGGGCAGCCTGTAATTCTGCAGCCTGGCAGCCTCACCAGCCCTGCTTATCACTTCACCGGAACACAGCTGAGATTTCCCAAGTAAATTCTTTTGCTTGAACTAATGAACTCCACCATAGTTATTTCTCAAGCAACGAAAAGGGCCACTTCATTTGTCACATCAGCATCTGATTCCAAATGACATTTTAATTTTGCTAAAGGAATTAATTGATGAGAAGTTGCTACAGAAAAGGGGGAAAGCTAACCATCTGAATGCTTGGCCGGCAAGAACTGCCATCAGGCTTGCTGGGCATGTCATCTTCCATACCAGATGGACAGAGTCCCTGTCGCTGTATTATGACCACTGTGCCTTTGTTTTGAGCATTATCTCTATCGGGAAATTCCTGCAGCCTCAGGAGAGAATAAAGTGGGATTGTCACACCATCATTTTTAAAACCTTCTCCTGAGTTCATAGCAGGGACAGGAGAAGTTTCCTTCTATTTAGGTATCACTTGTTGCTTTTAAAGCTCTTGTGCATGTACTTATGTCCTTTTGTGTGATGGTCACATCCATTCCATCACTAGGGTGGGGAAACGGAGGGTAGCAGACACTGTCAGTGCTCAACCCACGTACCCTCGCATTCACCATTCTGGAGCTCCCTGAAGGCTTTTGACCGCAAATACTGGTGACTAGAGGGATTTCTGCAGCTGCTGGAATGTGCTCCCCCGTCTTCCCTGGGACGTGCTGGGGTGTTAACGACCCCAGGGAGAGCCCTCGATGAGTCATACACAGGGCTTCTGGGTGCACAGCCCAGCTTCCCGTTTCCTCACTTCTGAAGGAGGGCCTCCTGGAGGGGTGTTCTCGAAGCTCTCCTAAAGGTCTCCCATAGGATTGAGCTACACGTGCCCACAGCGGTAACCTGCTCATTAACATGCACTGAAGTGTCTTCCTTCCCTGTCTCAGTTCTCTTTCCCACCCTGGGGCTTCCTGGGCTCACCTCCCAAGTAAACTACTTGTATCTAAATCCTTGTCTCAGGGTCTGTTTCTGAGGATGCTCAACCTGAGACAGTACGGCACAAAGATTAATACCTGCTAAATGCCACACAGCTACTTAATGGAGAACCTGGGCTGGAACCCAGGACTTTGGACTTCTGGTGCATTTGCCAGATAAGGTTGCTTCTTGCTGACCAGCAGCACTTTATGCGATTGGTCCCAGGAGTTCTGGGCAAAAGGAAGACACTATACATGAAACCAAGTCATTAGGTGGCTGCTCTTTGCCTTTTTGGTACCCAGTCACCATTCCCAGCAGAAGGAACCAGAGAAATGAAGGGTGGTAATTACCTAGCATGACGAAAGGGACTCCCAGGAAGGTGGAATTGTATTTCCCACCAGTAAGATTGATGATCCCGGCCGCAGTGAGAGTGGCCAGGGTTATGGTCACCAACCCGAGCAGGCCTAGCCAGGGTTTGCTGCGGACGCAGTCCTGCATAGAGCAGCAGAGGATGGCCATGGTGACCACCAGGATCAGGCTGGTGACCAGGTAACGTTCTGATACGCGGCTGGTCTTCTGGAAATCTTCCCTCAGCGAGGAGGATGTGTAAGGGTACAATCTGACCTTGCTGTTAGATTTCTGGAATAGTCGGATGGTGTCGCAGAAGCTGGATTCCCACCTCTCAGCTACCATGTCATTGAGACTGTTGATTGACTGCAGGTAGTAGGTGAGCTGGACAGCCTCTGCGGATTTTACCCGGTCCTTACTGTGCACGGTGACGCCTCCGAGCTGGTGCCCATTGTACACGGCCCTCCCGTCCTTTAAGTGAGTGATCGGGTATGTGATAGCAAAATTGGTCCGGTTGGTGGCCCGAGCGTTCTTGAGCTCCTCCAGAACATGCACTATGTCATCCACGATGCAAGTCTTATCGTTATTCAGGATACATATATGGGCGAAAGTGTAATTGAAACCAGGTCTTGGAACCTGGATCCTGGTCACAGCGGCATGCAACTATGGGGAAAGAAAATGAAAGTCAGCGTTTATTACCAAAAACAAGACATTCGTAACTGACGTTCGTTCTGTGGATTCAAATGTCTGTATTTTGGGGGCTGGGGAGTTCCTCCTGCCATCTCTAAGCTAAGGAGTTCAAATTAAATGTTATAACCTTACATCAGAAATAGGTAGTAAGGATGCAAAATGCACACTGGACTCATGTTTCTCACAGTGTAATCCCTGGACCAGCAGCATCAGCACAACATGGAAACTTGCCATAAATGAAAATTCAAGCCATACCTCAGACCTGGTAAATCAGAATCTCTTGGGCGGGGCCTAGAAATCTGTTTTCACAAGCTCTCCAGGCGATTCTGATACAGCTAAAGTTTGAAAAGCGCTGGGTTAAAGTACCAGCCCTGTTTCCACAAGTGGTGCTCTTTATTCGTGACTCAATTGATGTATAAATGCCTGAAAATCTTACAAAGGCCCACTGTTCAGCTTCTCCCGCTTGAAAATGTCAAAGAAAAAGGGAACCGAGGCACAGTTCCATGCGCAGAGGTCTCTGCAGGCCCATCCCTCGCTGCTGACTTGTAGGGCAGCTGAGCGATTTCCGCATCCAATTCTGCATCCAATTCAATCACTCTGTGCCATAAAAGACAAGTGCTTCACCCCGAGGGCCCTCCTATTCTCTGACTTTCCTTGTCTGCTTATATAGGAAGGGAGCTGTAACTGTAACAGTCAGGCTGGGATCCTTGGGAATCACGCTGAGGGAGCACAGTGGGATTCATTCTATACACCTCACCCTCGGTCCCATTTGCCATGCCCAGGCTTGCATGCCTATGTTCAAAGTGCACCCGGGAATACAAACACTCATCTCACAGCCCCTAGGACACGCTGGGCACAGCTGTAGGCCCTTTCTACGGATTATTTCATTTCATCCTCACAAGAAACTGTAAAGTGCAAGAACTAGCCTCATTTTACACACGAGGAAACAGAGAGAGAGAAGCCAAGCCACTTGCCCAACGTCACAAACACAGTGAGAGAGATTGAAGTGGGCAGTCCGGCTCCGGCACCTGTGCTCCTGGCCCCTCCCAATGCCCCTTTAGGTTGGCAATGCCAGCAGGTGAATTAAGGTTCTTGCTAGCAACTCATTCCTGAATTTGTGCTTTCACTGCCCCACCCCTCAAAAAATCGCAAGTGCTCAAGTTCAGATATGTAGAAGTGGGTGTAACCTATAGTTTAAGGTGAGAAAATAGGGGCTTCTGTCTGTGAATTGTGGCTAGTGTGCAAAATCAGGCCAGTGATGGATATGTGGCCGAGCATTAATGAAACGAGTGCATGTAGGACAGGGCCTGGCCCTGAGTGGGCTCTTCCAAGAGCAGAGACGGCCGTTATTGCAAATACGATGACTGAAGAACATTTCATATGTAAAGCTAAGCATCCAGAGTTGCCACACTGTATCTATTCCACTGTAACTCATAAACTGCTGAGCATCCCGGTGACCCTGATATATATTCTCTTAAATCTTTCTACATGGATTATTTACTGAGACATTTTGCTGTGCATGTGCCAGGGTAGGTGGGATATTTATTGTGCTTTTTGAAAATGTCTTGGGGGTCCCAGCAGTCAAAGCCCCTTAGTTAGCACACACCATGAGTTATTAATCCTGCTTCTCAGTGCCCCTGCCCCACATCTCCTCATGGGCTCAGGAAACAATTCGTGTATTGTGTTTGGCTGAAACATTCTGAGTTCATTCCTTATCTCGGTTTCCCTCTTTCCCAGAGACACCCAGGAGACTATTTTCACAAAACTCTTACCATATGCTAAATTTTTGTTTTGAGATTAATGACGAGCAAGTATCTTCATTGGTTTTAAACTGTGAGAATGTGTTTTCATCCATTCTTCCCTAAGCATGGCCCAGTGAATTTTGATTACAAGAACTCCTAACGACAAAAACATTCCAAAATGTGAAAGGTTATTTGGGAGAAGAGAAGAACCAAGAGGAATGTAAAGATAAGGGAGAGTTTCAGTAAGAGTTAAAAGAAAGACTTTGGGGAGAGATTCAGAATAGGCTAGAAAAGGAGTGGTATTGGAAGCATGCATATGTGTAATATTTAGTGCATTGTTTGTTCCCATGAACAGTCTAATAAATCTCCCTTAGACCGATTACTAAATATGTCAAGAGAAAAGATTGCCAAATAAGATGGTGTTAAGCCACAGGGCTGAACCCAATTATAGCCAGGGGATATTTTCCATCCATTCTCTAAGGTGACCATGCCCTGCTTGGTGGGGAGTTTTAAACTATTTAGTGATCTGCCAACTCTGTTGATCTATGGCTGTGACCCCTGGGACCACTGACCAAAGAAAGCAGACACCTTGTTGACCCCTGTACCACCAAATCATAGGAGGGAGGCTTGGAAAATGAGAAGCTCACTGAAGTTTGACAGCGAAGGCTTCTAAACTCTTAGTACCAGAGCTGCTGTGAGACTGCAGCTGCTTTGAATTTCTGATGGAGAGGTGGGTAGAACATGTGACACTTTTGCTTCTGAGTGGCATGGAGATGCTGAGTGACAAAGCAGCCAGAGAGAGGGTGTTGGCTGAGGCCACCCACCTGGCAGGGAAAGTCTATGGGATAAGAGGTGAGAGATAATAAGAGGCATGGGAAAGGAGAACTAAGACTCCCTTCTGATCTTTGGTTCTTATGCCTACATATCAAGGATAGGCATGATCTACTCTTGGCCGTCCAAGCAGCCATGAGCAGACACACTGCCCATGGCTACTTGGACATCAGTCTGTACAGGGTTTTAGAATGCCCTGATTTCCCTGCCTAAAGGAGTCCCACTCAGGACAGCAGGAATATTAGTAGCTATTCTTAGATATTTACAAGGGAAAAAGGGAGCCACGATTACAGTTACGATTTCATCTGCTTAATACTTTTTAAAAAAACATTTTATTTATTTATTCTTAGAGACAGGGGACAGGAAGAAGGAAGAGAGGGAGAGAAACATCAATGTGTGTTTGCCTCTTGTGCACCCCCCACCAGGGACCTGGCCCACAACCCAGGCATGTGCCCTGACTGGGAACGGCAACCCTTTGGTTTGCAGGCCAGTGCTCAACCCACTGAGCTACACTAGCCAGGGTTGAATACTTACTTTTAATTTCTGCACTGAAAAAGAAAAGGAGGAAACATGATGACAAGTTAGCTTACAGTGACATCTTTGCCTTTAAATAGGCCTTTGCTCTCAGGGATAGAAGGGGAAAAGAAGGAGAGGAAAACATCAAATCATGACAGTGAAATGGTGAGCAAGATACCTCAGTCCACAAAATGGAAACTCTCAGTCCACACAAGCTTGTTGTTATTGGGCTAGGCAAGAGACCCCCTTCACAAAAAGGAAAACAAGTGGAAAACAGCACAAGATAATAGCCCCGACCCTTAATATAGTTTCACTCTGTCATGCGCATCAACATATAATCCACATTTCTATATGTATAGATTTTGAATTATTTTATCAACATGCATCCAATAAGTTAACATCAAATCTACTGTGTTATCAATAATAGGATAATTTCCAAATTTAGGGTGCTCACATCATACTCACCACGTGGAAAATCACATAAGAGATACAATGTCCAAAACTATGGGAAGATCCTAACAGCAGATGATGCCAAGTGTTCTATACTAGTAAAAGCAAATCCAGTGTCAATCCTGATCACAATGTTTTTTTTTTTATTAGTATCGTATTTGCTGCCAAAGAGGCCAGAACTGAATGTTAAATTGAGATTCATTCTAAAGGCTCTGAATGTACTCTTTAAATTGTTAGCTTCTTTGTACTCATCACCCTTCAGGTTAAGAATGATGATAGTAATAGTGACTAGTCTGCTAAGTACTCTCTATACAGTTTTAAAAATTTACTCAATATAGGACTCTATGGGAATGGTAAAATCATTATTCTCATTTTATAGCTGGTGCAGTTGAGGCCTAGAGAATGTCAATAATGTACCTAAGATAACCTAGTAAGGAAGGGACACTTAGCCATAGACCAGCACAGCTTTGGAACTTTAGTGAGGATGAAGAGGACTTAGGGAAGAATGAAGAATTCTCAGCCCATTTTGTCTCAGTGATTGGCTGTGGATATAGCTGAGCTGTGGGATGGCCCACACTTGCGGATCTGGGCTCCATTAAGAGAGACCAGAAATGATCTAAAACACCAGACTTCATCTTTTTTTAAATGCCCTCACCTGAGGATATATTTATTGATGAGAGAGAGAGAGAGATGCTGATGTGAGAGAGACACATTGATCAGTTGCCTCCTGTAAGTGCCTTGACTAGAGATCGAACCTACAACCTAAGTATGTACTTTGACTGGGGGATTGAACCCACAACCTTTTGGGGTACAAGTTGGTGCTCCAACCAACTTAGCCACCTGGCCAGGGTGCAAACCTCCTCTTTAAATAGCAGCATACATGGCAATATTAACAGGTGATGAAGAGGATGGGTTTTGAGTTTACTGACTTTTCTTATTTTCCATCCGGCCTCTGTAGTTGCCACATAAAATTTGTCGAAGACAGGCTTAGCAAGAAAAAAAGGCCACAGGCACCATGGACTCCAGTAATGAGAAGCTTTAGCTTTAAGTCTGGCTTCTGCCACTTAGGAAGGAGTGTCAGAGTTCCTAGGAATGTCACTCTGCTTCAGGTCTCAGTTCAACAAGGAGTTTGGTTGCTTTTGCTAATCTTACGGACAGATCCTTTTGCTTCTGACACTACATAATTCTAAGCTGAGTGACATCCACAAACTATACAATCAGATCCAGGGACAGAGAAAGTTAACTTCATAAACATCAATTTGAGGTTTATTGTAGTTACTTGAAGTATGTTTTTATAACACATGGAAGTTCTTTTTTAGGTCAATGACAGACCTGATAGTAAATGAAACCCAGAAGAAAAAAACTACAGGATAGGGAAGATAGGGTTACTGGGGGAAAAAAGATTCCCTTCTAGGAGTGATTTCCCGTTCTGGGGAGGCACTCTGGCTCTTCTAATCCCCTTCTGCCAGGGCCTGGGACGAAGCCAGTGTGGGCTGCCGGTCACGACAGGCCAGAGTCTAATTTCCTCTCTGCCTCTCCTTGGCACACTCAGATCTTCCTCAGAAGACAGCAGGGGCACCTTGTAGAGGAGAGTACAGAAGGGATCTGGGAGGAAGTAAGTATCTGCTCCTGAGAGGTGATTAACATAGGAAAAATACCTGTGGGTTGCGAGGAGGATCTTTTACAATACCTTTCAGCTCTTTTTTGTATTTGCTTCTTGTTGAAAAGGGGGAGAGGGAAGGCAGGAAGGCCAATCTGCCAGGCAGGGCAATTAACATGTCAAGCTGTCCCCTAGCAACGTCACCTGTGAGGAGAGATTCAGAGGAGGTGGGGCTTCCCCAGGGGCGGTCAGTCCATGACACCACCTCATCTTTTCCAGGCTACCTTCCCTTCTTTGTCTCACCTTCCCACTCCCTCCTTCTGCCGCTCCCAAATACACTGCATAGCATTAAAAACAACTTAAAAAGGGAGGTTGTTGGTTTGGTTTTCTAACCTATATCATGTGCTCCCTAATATTACCTTGAAAGTGACACTAAATCAGAATTGCTTAAAAATGCTTTCAAGGAATGTCTGGGTTTTACCCCCAAGTGAATTTTTTTTTTTAACTGAGTCCCTCTGAATTCCAGATCTTGATCTGGGTCTATATTGTGTAACCGTAAATGTGTAGGAACTGACTGGCAAGGTATCCTCATCCAGGACACAAGAACACACCTTGAAGTGGATGGATCTGGTTTCTGAAGTTCATCAATTACGCTAGCTCCCTTGGCGTTCTGTTCCGTCTTTGCATGATCTCACTCTCACCCACTCTCCTTCCTCTTCTTTGAATAGAAATGCATTACATCAGAACACCAGAAGTTGCAAGTTGGGGATTGTTACCGTGATTCATTTGTAGTACAGCCAAAAGCAAGTTAGTCATCCCTTAATAAGCAAACCAAAATATCATTCTGCCTTTGAAACGTTGAATGTTCGGAGGACATGAAATTTAAACTGTGGATGTAGCCAAACAAGTGAATGTCTATCCACACGCTTCTTCTGTACATATGTGCCTAGTGTCATGCTGACCTGCTACAGTGACAAAAGACAGATGGGTACCTCTGTCAATAGGTAGTGCCCATGGAGGTCTGGGGGAGTGGAGTGTTTGTTTTTCTCCTTGCTTTACCGGGGGGTAAACACTGTTTTTGTGGCTGTTGACACTAAAAAGCAGCCAAGACAACCCCACACTGTAACTCCCCAAACAGGCTCTTTGTCTCTGCAGCCTTGGCTGAAAAAACAAAGCAGCTTTGGATCTGAAGCAAATAAGTCTGAGATTTAAGAAGCAAAAAGTAGTAATGATGAAGGAAAAGGCAACTACAATATCTCGTTGAAACTTTTGCCTGATTCCACGCTGGTCTGGATGAGAAAGAATGCAGTGAACCACACGTCCAGTACTTGGTCTTGAGCACAAAAAAATTTCCTTGATATCTTGAAGACCTCTGGAAATCTGTGAAGTTAAATTTCTGGATTAGAGTGGTTATTTTTTTAATTGTGACTTTCTCGGTCAAGCTTAAACTCTGGTCGCACAGGTTTGTGGGTTATGAGTTTTGATGGACAAGATGCTTTCGGAAATGGAAGAACGTCAAAGGTGATTGGCCAAGAGGCAAAGAGAAGTCGTGAGGAGCCAAATGTCTGGGGGGCAGGTAACAGCAGTTTGAAGATTTGGTCAGGAAACCACAAATAACTATGTAATGGACAGAAAAAAACAGGATACCAATCTGTGAGTCTGTTTCTATTCTGTTTGTTAGTTTATTTTGTTCATTAGATTTTACATATAAGGGGGCTGGGTGAAAAAGGTGAAGGGATTAAGCAAAACAAAACAAAACAAAACCCAAACCAACTCATAGACACAGACCAGTGTGGGGATGACCAGAGGGAAGGAGGTGGGGGAGATATAAGAGGGTAAAGTGGGGTAAGTGGTGATGGAAGGAGACCTGACTTGGGTGGTGAACACACAACACAACATACAGATGATGTCCTGTAGCACTGTGCACCTGAAACCCACCTAATTTTATTTACCAGTGTCACCCCAATAAATTCAATTTAAAAAAATAATTTAAAAGAATGAAAACCAAACCAAACAAAATAGAATACCAAGGATATCCAGGTCTGGAGAATAGCCGCGGACCTCATGGGGAAGAGCACTGGATCGGGAGTCAGAAGACTTCAATTTCGAGTCCTGGTTCTGGGTCTTGCTGACCACGTGAGTTAGAGATATATAAGTAACGACCTTTGAAAACATATACCATGCTGCTTCCCTGCTCTGAACCCTCCAGTGGTTCCCTACTGGGCTTAGAGCAAAACTCGCGTCCTGACCGTAGCCCACAAGGTGGTACATTGCCCTTGCTGATCTCTCCAGGTTCATGTCTTACTGAGCCCTAATCACGCTGCTCATCTTTCTTTTCATGCTGCCTGCAATGTCCTTCCTCTAGATAGCCTCGCTTCCTTCCTGTCCCTGCTCAAACCCCACCTCCAGTTAAAAAAAAAATCGTATCTCTTGCCATTACCATCATCTTTGCTTGTTTTAGGTTTCTCATGGTGCCAATTGTGCCATTCCAATATACATCTCTTTGTTCCTTCAGTCTGCTGCCCCCACTGGAGCATGGGTTTTACCATGCCAGAGTGTGTCTGGCCTCCCACGCCTCCATTACCTAGAACAGTTCCTGGGACATACACTCAACAGTTCTGGAGTAAACACATGACTACAATAATCTTGTAAGTGCATGGATTTTAGTCCGTTGCAGGGGCATGTTGAGAACCAAACGACGCGATGGGTGTGCATGCATTTGGTAAGCTAGAGGGCTCCCCAGCGGTGGTTCTAGAGCAGGGGGGCATGGAACTGTCTCTCCTCTGTGTCTTACAGCCGGCCAGATACAATCTGAGAGCTGACTCCTGATTCTCCTGGAGCCCCGGGTCTTTCCCAGGCTGTGCCGACATCTTGTGTGTTAGTGGGAAGGCCATGGGTTACGAGGTCAGAATGCTGCAAGTTCAAACCCTGCCTCTGCAGTCCTGGTTATGGGACTATATCAGACCCACCTGGGCACTCCACTTCAGTGCACACCAGCAAACACATACCAGGCCATTTACCTGCTCTAAGTCTTCTAGCCTGACGTGGAAATACTGGGGCATTAACCTACTGTCTCAATACCAAGTGACTTGAACCAGTGACTGAAAATAGTTAGTGCAGCCCTGACTGGTGAGGCTTAGTTGGTTGGGTGTTGTCCTGCAAACCAAAGGTCACTGGTTCAATCCCCGGTTGGGGCACATGCCTGGCTTGCTAGTTTGGTCCCAGTGGGGGCAGGCAAGAGGCAGCTGATCGGTGTTTCTCTCTCACATCAATGTTTCATTCCCTCTTTCTCCCTCCCTTCCTCTCTCTGTAAAAGTAAATAAATAAAATCTTTTACAACATAAATAAAAAAGTAAAAATAGTTCCTGTATAAATAGCCCAGCTTCTTTGTCCCCAAAGAGGGGAGACTCTGTGGCATGTGTTCTGCACTGTTTCCCAGAGTTCCCCAGAGGGATTAGGCTCCACAGTAACAATGTCCCTATAACTTACTACTTCCCTTCCCTGTCTCACGTGGCCATTCTCTTACCAGTGCTTTCTGGGATTGTCGTCCAGATATACTACTTGCATCGAGTCCTTGCCTTTGGGTCAACTTTTGGGGAAATCCAAATGAAGACAATGACTTTAGGCATTTAACTCAATTTCATTATCTGTAAAATGGGAATAAATCTGACCTCACGGGATCATTATGAGGATCCCATGTGATAACATATAAAAGGTGCCTGGCCTGGCATTTAGCATTGGGTTAAACCATACGAAATTGCCATTTTTATAGGCAAAAAAGTGGTTTAGTGTTGGCAATTTTATGTGATTCACCTAACTGATCTTCAGTAAGGGTCTGTTCTTTCCCTTCCTAGCCCCTTCTTTCCAAGAGTCCTGTCAGAACTGGGGCTTTCATAGGGTGCTGTCAGACAATTCTATTTGATTTCCACGGGACAGTCTGGAGCTACCAGACAGGCTTTTAGGAATAAAACAACAGTTTGGGGCTGGGAAAGAGCTCACATATCCACTCATTCCCTTTTCCACGAGTAAAAGTAAGGCTGCAGATAGCGTGGGCATTAGCCCCTGCACGCAGCGCTCATTCACACCTTTAACAGCTTCAGCTTAAGACAAAAAGAGAAATGCCACGTAACCCACATCCCTGAAGTGTTTGAAACTGCAAATAATTCATAACAATGCTAACTTTATAAAATTATGAACAGCTGTCTCCATCAAAAGAGCTCCTTGGTAATTATTTTCCCTTCGATGGATTTACTAAGTTTCTAATGGGTGCTGAGCTTGCAAACAATGAAAATTAAGGCTTATTCTCTCCCAAAAAGAAGAAACAAGAAAAAAGTTCCACCTAATGACCTGGTAATGGCACTCCTGAATGATGGACCACCAGCTTTACAGGAACGAGTACTTGATGTAATTCATGTCATTATCTGATGGTACAGTTTCTCCTGGAAATATTTTTTTTCTGTTCTCATACAAAGCTCCTGACCTAAAAAGTCACAAGAGTGTCTTAGCTGCTGCCCTCTTCCAGATCTGAAAAGAGGTCTTATAGAGCAAATTCAGCTTCTTAGGGCCTTGAACCTTCTAGAAGGTGGTACTGTTGATGTATGGTGTGGCGTGGAGAAGACAGACTGCCTGGCTCCACTGCTAGCTTTGGCAGTTAGAGTTCTGATCTCTGGACACTAAGCTGTTCCTTGTTCCTTAATAGCTCTCTCTGTGCCTCAGTTTCCCCATCTGTAAAGTAGGGAAAATAATAGTACCTATCTCATTAGGGTTGTTGGAGGATAAACGAGAAATTGAACGCAAGGTGATCAGTATGGTCTCTGACACACAACTGGTCTCCAGTAAAGGGTTGTTAGCAGAAACAAAGTGAACAAAGAGACAGAGGAACATTTCTACCCTCTGTTTGGCCTTATTTCCCTTAACTTCTTTCCTTTAACCCATAGAACTTCCTCAGTTGTTCTTGAAAACTATATTCAGAGACATGTATAGATGAAAGATTTTTGTTCACATCTTTACTGAGAGACTAAAGAGTAAATGGGGTTAATAGTATATACCAATACAAATATTTGAAGAGAACAGCTGGCTGGTATGTGTTGAAAACCTGGCACACACTCTCATTCTAAGATAAGCCCGAAGCCTACGCACCTTTTTCAGGTTAGCTGCCCAGTTAGGTTACCGTGTGCTTCAGACTAGCCAGGGAACTGTGAAGGGGCCAACAGAAGGAGATGAAAAAGTATCACGTACCCTCAAAGTGTTGGGCCTTAGTGCAAGGAAGGCTGCATCTACCATCTCATTTAATCCTCACAGCAACTCCGGGAGGTAGATGTCATATGGCATTTACAGGTAAGGAAGCTGAGCCTCGAGGAGCTTAAGTAACTTGCCCATAGCAAAAAATTTCATAAGTGGATCAGCGCTGATTTAAATCCTGGGCTCAGAAGATTGTTCCTAAAGGGAGTTCTTTTGGTAATGTAAAGACTTTACCCCCTAATTTCTCTGCTTTGGCCATCTGGACATTGATAAACTTGTTTTGGGGTATTAATCTTAAGCACAGTTAAGCCCCAGCGTGAGATGTTAGCGGCAGTCAGGAATTCAAAGTGGTGATGATGTAGCAAAGTCAAGGGGTCAAACATGACAGAGCAGCCTAGGAGAAACAGCGAGGCTCTGACCCATACTGAATAGTGAATGCCAGATATCTACCGCAGGGACCTCAGAGAGAAGCCACAACCCCATTACCAATGACCAGCATGGGCAACCAGCTGGAGATGAGGAAAACAGATGTGCGAAGAGATAAGACTTTCATCACTCCAAATAGTGTCCTTTGCATCTTGCACGTTTCCTATGTGACTCCCCCGCCATCTCTCTCTTACACACATACACACACGCACGAGGAAAAATACTTTATAGCACATACTCATGAAAAGGGCTGGCAGTTTGGGGATTTATTGTAAAATAGCACATTGAAGTGGGGGGTGCTACCAGAGTTGGGTATCGCCTCTTCCCAACTGTTCATATTCGCTCTATGCGGGCAGAGACTGTTTAACTCTATCCTGTCTCCCTGGCACATAGAGGAAGCCCAACAACGACATGCTGACTGAGAGCCTTCAATGTTTATTCCTTCTTGCTGATTTATATTTTCTATGGTGACACTGAATGATACTTCATTTGTACCCAAAGGCTACTGTGCTACATGCATATCATTTCCATCCTAAATAAACAGATGACATTGAATTGAGTCCTGTAGTTTACACACTGCAGACGAATGGCTGATCTCATTAGACAAATGGATATGGTTAGGCTATAATCTAAAAATATAAGAGCAGGAAAACAATTTAGGTAGGAGATAGGGTACTGAAATAATTATGTGTTATGCTTAATTATAGAGTAGTTTGTTTTTTTCGTGTGTGTTTGTTTGTTGGATTTCTTTTGTTGGAGGGGAAGTTTTTTTTAAAGTACAGAAAAGTTTAGGAACTAATATAATGCCTGTGTCATGCCTATTTGAAGATTTTTGCCTGCTGTCAATGCTGTTGGTGGTAGGGTGATCACAGAATTTATCATCCACGTGGGAACACCTTTGAGAGTGCAAGAGGGCACTTAATTTACAGGAACACCAGGCATGGAATGGGACCATCAAAAGCCAAACAGGATGCTGTCCCTACTTGTGGGTGTCCCAGAGGATGGGAACGCCGATGAGACTTCACCCATTCCTGCCTCACAGTGGGCATGAGATGGCAGTCCTTTCGTGTGCAGACCTGTCACTGCTGAAGGGACCTTGACTGTTGCAGGTGATGCTGTGCTGTCATCAGACGGGCCTCTGGGAAGAGACTCTGGAAAGACTTCTGTCTCCAATGATTTCCAACCACATCTAACCTCCTTCCATTGCAACTTCCTTTCTTGTCAAGGCTCTGATGTCTTGCAGGATTGAGCTCTCATAGAGTCCCATTCTTTTCACTACTGCAGAGTGGAAGGAGTTCATAGCACCCTCATAAAATTCCATCTACCTGCCCTGAGCACCCTGGCCCTGCTGGAACTGACAGATGGCTTCTACTTGGTTGTCTCCTTGACATGTGGCTTCGCCCAGCCAGGAGTAAAGGTTGCTTTCATATCCAAAGATGTCACTCTGGGTGATTCTATCTTGCTTTAATGCTGACAGGGCCTCACAAACTTGGCTGATGAAATTTTTCAAGGTTTGCAGATGTGAAATCTGCAATGGGTCCCAGGCGGCAGGTGAGAGGCCAGAGCAGTTTTGCTTTGTTGGGAGTTTGAGTCATGCCAAGAAGGTCTTCTGCATTTCATCAGCAGTTACAGCAGTGAACCATTTACTCAACATGTAGTAAGTGTCTACCGTATGTCGGACAAACCCTGGGGAGGCAAAGGACACTAGGATACAGTTTTACCTGCAAGAAACTAGTCTGGTGGACTTCAGGCAGATTCTCAGAGTTGGTTCAAAAGACAAAACACAAAGTGAAATAGGGGGTTACAGTTCTATGAGAGGAATAGCTAAAGGATATAATGGGGGTGCAGTGACTCTAGGCTGTTATGTGTGTGTATGCATGTTTGCGGTGCAAGGAAATACAAAGTTGGAGAGGAGCCAGGGGCCGGATGAGGGAGGATCTTCCCATTCAAGGAATACAGGGTGGGGCCAAGTAGACTCACAATTGTGAGTACGTGAAACAGTTTATTTTCGTATTACCATTAATTATTGTATTATTTTTTCAGATTGAACACCCGTAAACCTACGTTTGCTCACCCCTGTATTAGTAACTATTAGTAAGTCTTATGTAAAGCCATGTGAACAAGACAGAGATGGCTGTGTCCTCACAGCGCAGACTTTAGCAGATACAGATGAGCAAGGAGGCAATTACAAAATTTGCGTGGAATTCTAAGATGGAAGATGTACTGGATATTAAAGGAAGGGCACCTACACCAACCTTGCAGGCACAAGGGAAGACTTCTCAGAGGAAGTGACTGCTAAATTAGCACCTGAAGAATGAGGAGAAATTAACCACGGGCAGAGGCTCAGCATGGGGCTATGAACTAGTGGAGGAGTATACCAGGCGGACATTGTAGCATAGACAACATCCCAGAGGCACAGAACAGATGTCAGGGGGACATGGAAGTGATTCAGGCCGGTGGGAGAACTGAGAGGAAAGCTAAAGCAAGCAAGGTCCAACTCCCACAAGGCCTTGTCTGCTGAACTCAGAAGACAGGCTTTGTCCTGTGGGCAGCTGGCAGCCAGGGAAGGACCTCAAACAGGAGACGGGATGATCAGAATTGCGTCGGGGGAAGATCATTCTGCCTGCAGTGTGGCAGCTGGATCGGGAGGGGTGGAGATAAGAGGCTGATCAGAGGTGGATTAAAACATGAATGCAATAACGAGTTCATTGGTGAAGTGAAGATCTGAACCATGGCGATCACGCTGGCTTGAAGGAAGCAACTGACATGTCTGTTTTTTTACACATCTGGGAAGTTGAGCCTAGGGAGGAAGCCAGGCAGTAGAATTTGATGAAAACTTTTTGACCCATAGTACCAGTTAAACATTTGAACTTCATGTCCCAGGTTTGGGTCTTAATGTGTTGTCCATCAATGGTAGATTTACAGACGTGCAGATCTAACCGATGTCTGGCCTTTCACTTCTCTGCATGTACTCGTATGCCTCTCAAGTGCCCTCACAGAACATACAAGTACGGATGTTCTTGGCCAGTGGCCTCAAGTTCATCTGTAGCAGATGCAGTTGGCACCCTGCTCTTATCCTCTAGCCCTTACCTCTTGAGAGCATACCTGGCTGACTCCGAATGCCAGCACCCACAATCCGTTGTCAGAGAGCCCACTGTGCCATCTGCTTGGCAGCCAGTTCTGGGGAATCAACACGCCCTGGGAGCAGAACTCGACCAATGACAGATGGGAGTCAGCATATAAATACCCAGCTCCCTCCCCATGGGTGGGATTACTCACGGGTGAGTGTGTGTTCAGCTGATTCCCAGAGCTCCCTGGGTGGGTTGGACTCCAGTTGTCCGCGGCTGTGGCCCGTTTGATCACGCTGCCTTTTACGCTCCTCCCTCTTTTTGTCTCACTGGCCAGCTCCCCTTCACGTCCCAAATAAAATGCCTTTACGTTTCAAGGTCCACTTGTGGGAAAACCCAACTAAGATGTCTACTACTCAAAACCTCCTGGAATTAGAGTTTCCTAGTGTCCTGAAAACATTAAATCATGTGAAAACCAACTCCCCACTTTCTTGCATATTCACCCGTGGTATGTTGAAATAAAACAAAACTCAACCCTTAGGTTGTAAAGTTAGGATCTTTGGAGCCTCTCTTCATACTCAGTCTTTTTTGTTGGTGGACTTTTTTTTTTTTTGGTGAGGCCAACTTGTATACAGTAGGTATACAAGAAATATTTCTCAAGTGGTTTTGGTATGTTTATGAATCTAAATGGCCAGATGTTATCATGTGTACACATCCCCTGTTCGGGGCATAGTCCAGCCTATGCGTTACAGTTCTATTGATGACAAGAATGCGCTGTGACTCCTCAAGGGCTTAGGCCTGCGCCCTTCCAGGAGTGGAGAACTGGGAGATGACATGCTCTCTCATCTTTCTTCTTGCTGATGATAAAGGAGGCGGGCATTTCTTTGGCTTTTACTTTATTCGAAAAACAAAAACAAAGACTCTTGGCGTCTTCCTGGAACATCTCAGCAGGTAAGGCCTCAGGCTTCAGTGTTCTCTGTTGACAGCAGAATATTGCCCAAATGGGATGAGAGTCCCTATCTTTCCATTTCTGGATTGGTGCTGTTGAGGCGGTAGGTGTGTGGGAGAGACAGCTGATGTGTTCACTGGATTCCTTCCCAGGTAGTGATGTGCCTGGGGAGCGTGTGCTGGTGGAGGCAAGCTCTTCCTGCATCAGCTCTGGGGCTACTAATACTGAGCTGATTTGTCTGCCAAGATTCAGGCTGCCTTTCTTCTTGTCGTTATTCACCGTGGCTGGGTGCTCTGTGCTCTGCACAGTTGGGAGGGTCTCACTCTTCCACCTTATTAACGGGGGCTCTGAATAGAATGCGTGTGTGTACACACTCTTTGGCAGTGAGGTGTAACTTATGTACTGTAAAGTGCAGAAATCTGAAGTGTACAGCTCAATACATTTTCTATGTACACGTGCATATACACATTGCTCAGATCAAGATACAGAATATCTACAGCACCCAAGAGGCCCCGCATGCCCCTTCCCACAACCCCTGAAGGAAAATGATTGACTTTTGTCAGCATTGGTTAGCTTGGCTTATTCTTAAGCTCTCCTCTTGTGTGTCTGCCTTCTTTTACTCAGCCCAGGGTCCGTGAGATTCACCTGTGTTGTGTTTATGAGTAGTTTGCTATTTTTATTTAGTTTTGCTGTGTAGTGTTTCATTGTATGATGATGTAATTTATTTTTTCATTCTCTTGTTGGTGGTCTTTTTACATTGTTTCCACTTTGAAGTTTTTATAAATAAAACTGCTTTGGGCATTCTTTATACAAATCCTTTGGTGGATGTATACACTCATCTCTCTCAGGTATGTGCAGTGACGTGTTGGTAAGTGTTTAACAATAAGCTCTGTAACAAAAATAGCTCTGATTTGTAAGCATTTGTAAATTCCCCTTCCATGGCCAATTTCAAACTGCCAGGGTAATGTGCGTTAGGAAGAGATGTGCCCAATCAGCTTTCAGGAGCCAGTGGGCATATGGAGCATACCACTGCGTATATAGACTCAGGAGTGGGATTTGAGGATCACGGAAGAGGCATACATTTAGTTTAATTTTTTCAAAGTGATTGTACCATTGTCTATCCCACCAGCAAGGTACAACAGTTCCAGTTGCCCCATATCCTCAGCAACATTTGTCCCATATCAATCTTTTTAATTTTTTAACCATTCCGGTGGGTGTGTACTGGTATGTCATTTGGGTTTTAATGCACATTTTCATGATGCTGGAAGCTCAGCACTTTGTATGCGCTCATTAGCCACGTGGCTATCCTCTTTTCCAAAGTGCCTGCTCTCAAACCTTTCACCCCCTTTATTATTGTACTGGGTGGTTTTGTCTTGTCGTTGCTGATTTGTAGGGGAATATCTAAATTCAAGTCAAGGGAGACTGGCTGTAAAGACTGTAAGGAAGAAGAGCTGCAGAGGCAGCCTGTCATGCGAGAACGGGCCTGACACATGCAGACTTGTGTTTATAGGCAACTAAGTTAGTGACCACGTGATAGCCTTGAGAAGATCCCCCTCCTTGAGCCTCAGTTTCCTTATTGTTGAAATGGGGCCTCTGTCTAGAAGTGTGGTTGATTTCGGAAAGAGACAGTGCAGATACAATGCCTGGCAGAGGAGCACATTGCAGGTTCTTTGTAAATGTTGGAACCCCTCCCCATTTCAATCAGGAAGTATGGCTGGCTCCTTTGCCCCTGAGTTCTATTCATGAGGCACATGACGGTTTTAACCCAATGCCTAGAAATCCTATATTCTTCCTGGCTGCCGAGTGGTGTTCTCGTCACAGAGCAACTGCCTGTCCAATGATATGAGGATTTTATTCTTTAAAAAAAATTCTATTTATTTATTTTTAGAGAGAGGGGAAGGGAGAGAGAGAGACAGGGAGAGAAACATGCCACAGAGAAACACCTCTTGAATGCGCCCTCACTGGGGACTGACCCTGAAACCCAGGTATGTGCCCTGACTGGGAATGAAACCAGCGACTTTTTGCTTTGTGAGACAATGCCCAACCCACTGAGCCACATCAGTCTGGGCTAGGGTTTTATTCTTTGTGAGAAGAATTTACCTTTCTCCTTGCTGGGGGGAGCACAGCCATGATATTCTGCAGTGCCTTATTTGATGTGAGGCAGGAAGGTTGTGTAGGGCACATAGAGAGCCCTGTCTTCTATGTGAGGGGAGAAGCTGCCGCAGGGTGACAGTGAAGTTGCAATGCCCAGCTCTCTCCCCTAGGAGTTTGGACTTGTGAGAACTGACGGGCTCAGCTCTGCCATCACCTCCTCCAGGAAGCCTGCCCTAGAAATGCAGATGAAGTGCTCTCTGGTCTCCTATGTGTGAACATATGTGTCTCATCACTTGCCATATTATAGGACATATTCTTTTAGATCTTTGTATCTTATTCTTTGTTATATCTCCACTCCCAGCACAATGCACGCACACAACTCAGGACAGGGACGTTCTGGATAAGCCAGCACGATCTTGTCTAATCGCCTAGGCTTTACCAGCATGCATTAGACAGTTGCCACCTGCATGTCCTGAAGCCTAGTTAAATAGTGAGAAGTGATCAAGCAAGAGTATTAAACTATTAGCTAGTTTTCAAAGGCTTGAGGGGGGAAAGCAAGACAAACAATTGGAATAAGAACATGTGGGATAAGATGATTACTTGTATGTCTACAAGGAAAGATGCTGTGGCAATTCAGACACACATGCACACACTCACAGACACACCAGCAGAAATAATGCTTTTTCAGTCGAGCTCTCAAGGGAGCACACAGGTGGATATTAATAGATGCAGTTCTAGAAAGAATAGGACCTTGAAATTAGGAATAAAGAGGTTTTTTTAATTTTTAGTCTATCCTTTCCTCTCTCCTTTTCCAAGGTGAAATAGCTTTATCAAAATCAATATAAAGCAGCCTGCAGATCTCAGACTAAGTTTTGGCTCATTTGAGAAATGGATGAGCATAGGTGTTACCCTGTTACCTTGTAAATAACACAGGTCATAGAAAGCTGAGACATAATGTAATAGAAGAACCCAGAACACGGAATGATCCCTCTAAATGCCATTTTAATGTTTCTATCTCACACTAACCATTTAAACTGTTATACTTTGCACCGTGCTTATGATGTTACGAGGTACTTATGCATTATAATAATGGATACTAGCGGGCTTTGTAACTTCTTTTCTTTTTTTAAGTAAAAAAGGGGCAAAGATGTCCTTTAAGGGGAAAATTGAAGTGCTAAAGATCAGACCATTTTGAAATGGAAACATTGTCACGGTGCTCTGCACACCACTTTAGAAAGAGAGATTCCAATAGGTAGCAAGCACCTCTCAGTGGGGAAACCTCAGACTGTTCTTACAAGAGGGACTGGTGGCTTTGGCAGGTCACCCTGTAAAAGACAGTCCATTAGCCATTCCCACTCAAGGCTCTGAGGGCATGGTGCATGCTTCCAGTACACTTTTCACGGACTCGGGGGCTTATTAGGAGTGAGTGGCGATGCGAGGTTTCGCCCGGCCTGCTGTCCTGCTGACTCAGGAGAGCAGGGGCTGAGCCACTGCATTCCACACCTATTGTAGCATTTGGATGGATTCCAAACAACAGCCTCCCTGGAGCAAAAACCAACCAACCGCACAGGAAAGACTTCCCCGGAGGAAGACAGAAATGGTATCCAGGTGGGTTTAGGAGAAAGGTTGGGAGGGGCTGGCAGCAGCAAAGACAAAGAATTCCACCTTGTTTGCAAAGCACTTAGCCCAGCTTGCTGAGGATTTCTGTTTGTATAAATACTACAGAATTTGGGGTTAATAAAAAGTTGTTGCTGTTGTTTTAATAAGATCAGGTTTTGTTTATTAGATGGCACAACTGAATTGTGTCATTTTCACTGAAAAACATATTTGTTTAGGTAAGCCATGGGAAGCTAGCTAGGCTGTAAGGATAATGGATTTACACGTTTTAACTCAATTTTTTACAATTTTACTCAACATAAAACCAGCGCGAGAGGAAAGGGCTCCCTCCCTAATTTATCTGGGCTGTCTCTATGCTGCCTCCTCCTCACCCTCTTCATCTTGGGGCATGAGGGGATTGGAAACCTGTGAGGGGGACCCTGCACTTCCCGCCCCTCCGCCTGACCCAGCTGCTGTGAGCCCTGCCCATGTGCACCAGGTGCAGAACTACCTGAGCTCACCCTCGCACCTTTAAGTCAGAATCTCTCAGTGAGCACAAGGGCGTGTGTATTTTAAAAAGCTTCTTGGGGGCCAATGCACACAGCCAAGGTTGACAATGTGTGAATCATTCATCCAGTCCTGTTGATTTTACCTCCAACCCATCTCTTAAATCCATCCTCTTGTGCTCCATTCTCATCACTCCTGATTTGGTTCTAGCCCTTATAATCTATCTGGATGACAGAAACAGCTCCCTAACACATCTTTTTTTTCCCTTCTTTTAGTCAATCTTCCAAACTGCCACCAGATTTGTTTTTCTAAAACACAAATCCAAACCTGTCACTCCTCTGCTTTCAATTCTCCGGTGGCTCCCCTCCGAAGGAATGATGGAGCTTGTTTACTTCTTAGATGATGATGGAGAATGGCTGCCCCTCATTCTAGGCAGGATCTCATTTAGTTTATAATTTCTCTTTGTAACTTTTTATTTTAAAATAATTTAAGACTCACAAGAAGTTATAAATACGGTTCAGAGTTCCACTAATGATAACATCTTACATAACCACAGTCTATGGTCAAAACCATGAACCTGACTTTAGCATACTATGAACTCTCAACTACATGCCTTATTTGGATTTCACCAGTTTTTGCATGTACCCTTTGTGTGTGTGTGTTTGTAGAATACTATGACATTTCAATCACCTGAGCTTACTACAGTTTTAAAAGTATCTCTTTCTCTACTTAGGGGTGTTCTCAACTCTGGTTGCACATTAGAATTTCCTGAGAGAGCTCTAAAAAAAATAGCCATGTCTGGCTCTATTCTAGACCATCCTCTGGTCCAGCATTTCTCACTTTGAATGTGCACACAACTCAATTGGGGATCTTGTAACAATACAGATTGTGATCTAATGGGTCTGGGTGGAGCCTAGGATTCTGAAGTTCTAACAAGGTCTCAGGGGTTGCTGCTGCTGCAGCCAGTCTGTGGGCCACATTTGGAGCAGGTCACCCTGTTTCAGGCCAATGGAATGAGACTCTATGGGTGTGAAACCTAGGCGTGGTATGTTTCATTCCTCCAGTGATTCTGCCCATAGCCAGGGTTGAGAACCACTGAGATATGTGACAGACTTCGAAGTCTGTGTCACCCTTGGAGGTCAGGCCATCCCAGCGTCTAGCTGAACCATTCTTGATCGTTTCCGTCTCCTCTGAGGAGCCATTCAAATGTCAAAAAGCTCCTGGAGTTTAGAAATCCTTCTATATAGTTCATATTCTTCTTCTGAAATTTAAATATACCCAGTGTGAACTCTCTCAACTTGTCTCTCACTTCCACTTCAATGTCTTCTTCATGTGTCCATAGTGACACAAAAGGGAAGGGGACATTATCCCTTTGCTTTCATACCCACATTCTGCAAAAGACACTGCTTCAGGTTTACTACCTGGTCTCTTTTCATTCCCTTGTCAATTGGCCTCCATGCCTATAGATAGTAGACAAATACTCACTTTCTTTAGCACTTTCAAGTGCTAAAGGTTCACTTTCAGCTACTGACTTTACTATTGAAGAGAAAACAAGAAGCCATCATATGGAAATTACTCTTAATCTGCTAACATATTCATCAAAATACCCTTACCTACATTTTCAATCCTCCTGAAAATCACGGCCATGGCTCACCCTCTCTCTAAGATCAGCTCCTTCCATTGGGTTCTGGCTTTCCTTTCTTTTTTGCTGGTATTGTTTATCCCCTTTTCTCCCATGTCCTCTAACTTTTTCTACTAGTTTCTTCCCATGAGCTCTGCAATATGCTTCTGTCTCTCCCATATTAAAAACGGCCTCATTGCTCCCACTTCCCTTCCAATTCTGCCACATCTCCCCTTCTTTAAGGAGCTCTTTACATTTGCTGTCTCCAGCTATCCTTCAGATTCATGCTTGCTAACTTCATTTCCTAACCTCCCACTCACTTCTCAAACCACTCCAGTCTAGACTGTATCCCAGCATCAGCCAAAACGCCAACAGTGACTTCTAAGCAGGTAAATCCAATGGCCACTTTTCTCTCCTCATTCTTTTAGTTCTGTGACTTCTCGTGTATTTTAATGATCTGTTGTTAGGTGCATACGCGTTTAGGATTGTTATGTCTTCTTGGGGAACTGATCCCTTTAGTCCCTCTTTATTCCTGATAATTTTCTTTGTTTTAAAGTCGGCTATATCAGAAATATAGCTACTTCAGCTTTCTTTTGATTAGTGTCAGCAATGATATACTTTCTCTATCACTTTATTTTTAACCTGAGTCTTTAATGTTTAAAGTATGTTTCTGGTAGACAACATAAGTTGAGCCTCAATTTTTCTTAATCTACTTTGATAGTCACTGTCTTTTAATTGACACACACACACGTGTGTGTGTACAATTCACATTTAAAGTATTTGCTGACATAGTTGGGTTAATATTTACCATGGTTGTAACTGTTCTCTAGTTGTATTTGTTCCTTCTTTTCCCCCTCCTTTTCTGCCTTGTCTGGTTTTAATTGAGAATTTTATATTATTCCATTTTATCTCTTGGTATATTGATTAAACTTCTTTCAATTATTTTTAGTGCTTGCCCTAGAATTACAATATATAGTTACACCTAATCTAAGTTCACCTTCAAATAATACTGTATGCTTCACATGGAGTATGGTTATAATTATTTCCAATTGCTCTCTCCTGTCCCTGGTGATATGGCTGACATCTATTGCATTCATCCATGTTATAATCTCTCAGAACATTGCTACTATTATTGTTTTAAACAGTTATGTTTTAGATCAATTAAGAATAAGAAAACAAAAAGATTTTCTTTTACCTTCACTTATTTTTATATAGATCTGAGATTTTGACCTGTATAATTTGCCTCTGCATGAAGGACATTTCTTGCAGGAAAGGTCTGCACACATAGAATTTAGGTTGGTGGGTTTTTCCTTTCAACTCTTTAAATATTTCACTCCACTGTCTTCGTGCTTGTGTTGTTTCTGATAAGTCTGATATAATTTTTACTCTTGTTCTTCTATGTGTAAGGTGTCTCCCTCTACCCGCTAGCTTCTTTCAAGATGTGCTCTTTGTCTTTGGTTTCCTGTAGTTTGAATATATGCTTCAATGTGGTTTTATGGAGTTATTTTCCTTGATGTTCTGTGAGCTACCTGGATCTGTAGTTTGGTGCCTGTCACTAATTTTGGAAAGTTCTTCGCCATAATTACTTCAAACATTTATTCTGCTACATTCTGTCTTCTTCTAGCATTTTCTAATTATGTGTATGTTATACTAGGGGTCCCCAACCTATGGATTGCAGAACAGTTTTGGCCTGTTAGGAACTGGGCCACACAGCAGGAGGTGAACTTGAATGTAATGTGCTTGAATCATCCCCAAACCATCTTCCTCACTCCCCTCCCCTGTCCGTGAAAAAAACTGTCTTCCACTAAAGCAGTCCCTGTTGCCAAAAAGGTTGGGGACCACTGTTGTCATACCTTTTGATATTGTCTCACAATTCTTGGATGTTCTAGGGTGCTTTCACGCTTTTGTCTCTTTGTGTTTCAGTTTGTGAAGTTTCTATTACCCTATATTCAAGCTCACTGATTCTTTCCTGGACTGTGTTGAGTACTGAGGAGTCCATCAAAGCCATTCTTCATTTCTGTTACAGTTTTTCTAGAATTTCCTTTTGATTTGTCCTCAGAGTTTCCATCTCTCCTTACAGTATTTGTCTGTTATTGATGTCGTCTACTTTTTCCATTAAAGCCCATAACATGTTAATCATAGCTATCTTAAGTTTTCTGCCTGATAATTCTAACATCTGTGTCATATTTGAGTGTGGTTCTGATGCTTCCTTTGTCTCTTCAGAGTATATAGTTTTTCTTTTGGCATGCTTTGTAATCCCCCCAAATTGGACATATTGTATCAGTTAATAGGAACTGAGGTATATAGGCCTTACAGGAAGGATTAATAGAAACCTAGGAGTTGGGATGCATGTAATGTTTATTGTGGCTATAGGTACCAGAAACTTCAAATTTCCCTTCTGTTTGTTTTTGTCTCTCCTTCTGCCTTTGGACTTTCTCGAAGGACTCCTCCTCAGAGAGAGACTGTTTTGCAGCTCTTTCAGCTATAATCTACTATTATTATACCAGAGCCCTGTTGATATAGTGGTTAAGGTGTAGGGTGGAGAAATGCTCTACAATCTCCTGATGAAATCTCAGTCTTTAAGTGGGCCTGTGCCTTGAGGCTGTGACCTTCACAAATATTTCTCCTGTGATATAGTTCCTCCCTGGCCCCCTACTCCCTTCCCTGGCTGCAGCACTTCTGTTTCCTTGAAGCCCTGACAGCTGAGGACTCTTTCCCCCCTCTCTTCACATTCAGAAGACAGCAGGAGGCTTCACTGGGAAGGAATCTAGGATGAAGTTTCAGAATTGTGCTCTGGCCACATCCTCTTTCCTGGAGAGTCAGGCCTTTGTCGTGGAGAAGACTGGATAGAGTTCGCAGTGATACTCTTCCACCTCCCCCTGCCCCATCTGCACCTTGGGAATCTGGTGGGGTTTCTGGAGGGGAAGCCCAAGAAAGTAGGAACCCTCTGACCCCTCCTCCTGCAAAGGTAGTGATTGCAGCCCCCTGGAAGTCTTGAACTCTCATGCTACTGCACACTCACCCTCCGGTGATTTGTCCAAATTACCTTTTAAGTGTTTCTACCCAAGGCTTCCGCTCCAGGTAAGCAGATTGTGTCTGTGTCCTAGAGATGTGCCTGCCCATACAGATTTTGGGATAGCAGTCTGCCCCGTGACCTCAGTTCTCTGATGTGTGCAAGAAAAGTCATTGGTTTTCAGTTTGTCTCGGTTTTTCTTATTGTAAAGATCGGAGTGATAACTCCCAAGGTCTTTACATGTGGAAGCTGCAACTGAAAGTTCCCTTACTCTGTTACTGATTGAAATACTACTTCAAGGCCACTAGACACCAGGGGCCATGCCTTACTCATCTATTTCTATATTTCATGGAGGCAGTCTGGTCTAGTTATTTTTAAAATGATGCTTTAGAACCCAGACCTGTTTGAATCTTGATCCCACTGCTTATTAGTTAAGATGTATCAGTTATTTAATCTGTGAAAAGCAGCACTGTCGACTAGAACTTTCTCTGATGATGAAAATGTTCTTCATGTCTTCTGCCTGTTATAGGCACATGTAGCCATTAAGAACTTGAAAAGTGGCTAGTGCAACTGAGGAAATGAATTTCTGATTTTAATGAACTTAAATGTAAATCAAATAGCTACATATGGCTAGTGGCTTCTGAATTGGATAGTGCCGGTCTAAGGCTTTGCGAGTGTAGACAGTAGATGATCAAATATGCTATTTTTTATTCTCCTTGGGTCATTTCAAGTAAAATATATAGACTGATGTGATATTGCATCAGCTGGGAGTATGAGGCCTTGTCAGCAAAGCTTCTGTTTAGTAAAAGGTAGTCCCTGACTCTGAAGGCTTTTTTTTTTTTTTTTTACAAAAGATGTGATGTGAAATATGTGAACTGGGTACCGAAGGTGTTTATTCCTCTCCCCTGGGAATCCTTGCCCCAGACAATCGTATGTGCATTCAGGGCAGATACTCTGAGATTTGTGTGGCTTTAGGCATACCACGCTTTATACAGTTTGTTCATACATCATCTCTTTTTACCTTCCAACCCTATAATAGTGATATTGTTGATCCTAACTTATGAGTGAGGAAATGAAGACCCCAGAGAGGTTAACAGACTTCATCATGGACATACACAGTTCATAGCCTCAAACACAGAAATGGGGTCTCTGAAACAACCCCTAGGCCACTTCGCCACAACCAGTACTTGCTGAACTTCACTGCAGTTCGGCTTCATCTCTCTCTAACCGCACTGACATCAGACAGTAGTAGAAACTGAACGTTAGCTGTGAGAGCCCTCGTGGTGGACACTGTACCTCTGGCAACCACAGAGCTGGGTCCTCGTCTCAGCAATGCAACATGTACCTCCTATTTGTCCCTGCTGTGCCTTCTGGTTTGATGTAAAAAAAGTTACCGTAAAGGCAAGCGGCAGGTGACCCTGTGTGGGAAGTCTTTGGAAGAAAGGAAGCTTTGGCAATCACACAGTGAAGGTAGCAACGACAGCCACAGTATAGGTGTGTGTGAGCGGGCAGGGGCTTATGTCGCTCTCCTGTATTGTAAAGTGTGCATCCTTCTATTCAGCCCCTTTCTCCTAAACTCCAACACCCAGAGACAGGCAACGGAGCAGGCCCCTCTGTCCAATATGCTTGCCTTAAACTGCAAACTTAAAAGGTTCAGACTTACATAGTACCCTTTGGCAAGTAGCTATTACAGCACCATTCGGAATTAACGGCCACACAGGTAACTTTTATGCCCTGCTTGTATGTGTTGCTCACGTCCTACGCAGAGTGAGAGGCTGCGTTTTGTGGGGATCAGTACTGGCAGCCAATTACTAGGATGCTGTACAGCAGTGACTTTCAAAGTGTGGCCCCTGGACCAGCAGGAACAGCAAGACCTTGGGAACCTGTTAGAAATGCAGATGCTCTGGAAAAAATACAGTAAACATAATGTAAAAAAAAAAAAGAAAAGAAAAGAAATGCACATTCTCAGCCTGCAACCCAGACCTACAGAATCAGAAGCTCTTCCAGTGAGACCAAAAATCTGTGTTTCGACAAGTCCTCCAGGACAAATCCACTCAAGTTGGAGAAACACTGCTTTACAGTATGGAGGCAATTAAATGGCACTGGGTAATTAACTAGCCAGGATACAGAAGCGTTCCTGAGGCCCACCAGTTCACCGCTTTAATCACTGTGGTCCTCAGACCAGCAGCAGCTGCAGCAGCCCTGGGAGCTTGTTAGAGGTGCAAGACCTCAGGTCCATCCCAGACCCACTGAATCAGAATATGTATGTTAATCAAATTCCCAGGGAATCTGAAAGCACATTCACATTTGAGAAGAACTGCTAATCCTCACTTCCACTAGAGATTTGTTTTGTTTGAAGAGAACCAGGTAGGCAGGAAGATTTTTTTGGTGGATTTGATTTTGATCCTAAATAATTACAGATTTCTTTTAGATCCTATGAAAACAACTTTTAGAAGGGAGATGGGGAACACACTGAGCTAAATGATTAAAACCCCAATTAAGCAAATTCTTACATTTCAGAGTTTCAAGGGGCTTTATAATTATCACTTTGCCTGGTCCTCCTGATCTCTGGCAATTCTGACCCCACTCTTTCCTTTGAAGTCCTCACGTGCTCACAGATCTATTTATGTCAGTGAGATTTCCTAGGGAAACACTGTAGTCATGTAAATTAAGTGAGAGAGGAGAGTTATCTGTTATCAACTCTCTCACCAACATTGCTGGAGAATCCCTTCTGGCCTGCCCTACTGTGATGAGTGGTGAAGAGAACTTGGAAACAGGAGCCCACCGCCTCCCAGAACTTTTAATTCCAAAGACACTTCTCCAGGCAGGAAATGAAGGCTGCCTTTGAGTGCAAAGCACCATCAAGCATGAAGATGAGGCGCTGAGCCCCGAGAAACCACCTTGATGAGCTGGAATGCAATGCACTCATCCCCACTGACAGCTCTGCCTGCCTAAGAACTCAGGAGCTGCATGCTCAGCAGTAGGATGAATCCAATCGTCTGTAATGACTCAGATGGAGTCATTAAAGACCAACAAATTGCCAATCTGAGTATTGAGAATGCAGATTGAGCACCCATTATTGCCTGTTGGATCAAAGAAAAAAATGCCTACATGTGTATTTACTCAACAGGCAGTCATGACGCTGAAAGAGCTGGCACGTATGAGGAAGTAACAGTCATTTTCAAAGCAAAGAGCAATAATGATAACACGCCTTACAAACCACGGGAGAACAGGGTTATGCAGTGCCTTCACATACGGTATCTCATTGCATCCTTACCGTAAGTGGGTGTGGGGGATGCTATTACATTCAGCCCAGATGAGGAGCCTGCTTCTCAGGGAGGTTAGGCGACTTACCCAAGGTCACATACTTAAAAGAACGGGGCTTCAGCCCTGGCTGGTGTGGCTCAGTAGAATGAGTGCCGATCGCAAACCAAAGGGTTGCGTGTTTTATTCCCGGTCAGGGCACATGCCTGGGTTGTGGGACAGGTTTCCCCAGTAGGGGGTACACAAGAAAGAGGCAACCACACATTGATGTTTTTCTCCCTCTCTTTCTCCTTTCCTTCCTCTCTCTCTCAAAAAAAAAAAAAGAGAGAGAGAGAGAACTGGGGCTTGAGCTTGGATTTCCTGACCCCAAACCCAGTGTTGTGTTCACAGCAGCTGAATTTGAGCCTTGCTACTCAAAGTGGGCTCCACTGACCAGCGGCATCAGTATCACCCGAGAGCTCGTTGGAAATTCAGAATGACAGCATCGCCCTAGGCTGAATAAGAATCTGTATTCTTCAGTAGATGCCCGGGTGATGTGTGGGCACCTCAAAGAGACTAAGAGCAATCAATCTTCACTCAGTATGACCACCTTGCTATAACAAAACGAGAACAAAAACAAAAGACAGCAATGGAAACCACACAAAACTAAGGTACTGAAGATCACAAAGATCTTTTGAGCACTTAATAATGAGAGTTCTATAGCGGAGATGCCTTTTTTTTTCTTGAGACAGTTGGAAGGAATTCACAAAGCTATGGTAGTTGACAAATTTGTGGAGCCCATGGAATAACGGGCAAAGGAATGTCACCTTCAATGATGAGAAATTAGTTCTAGTGTTTCTGTTAAACTTAACGGAGATACACTGATTTTTGTGCCAGTATCATTTTTTAAGTTCACCTCCTAGAACAAATCTTTTTGTTACCATGGGCTCCCTCTTCAGAAGCGTGAGGCTCAGTAACATTAGGATGGTGATCTCTCTCTTTTTTTTAAGATTTTATTTTTTTTATTTTTAGAGAGAGGGGAAGGGAGGGAGACAGAGAGGGACAGAAACAGCAATGTGTGGTTGCCTCTCACATGGCCCTTACTGGGGACCTGGCCCACAACCCAGGCATGTGCCCTGACCGGGAATCGAACCGGGACCCTCTGGTTCCCAGCCCGCGCTCAAACCACTGAGCTACACCAGCCAGGGCAGGATGGTGATCTCTTGAACACCGATGCTACAGCTGGCGAAAACCACTTGCCCTTGATTTTTAAAAAAAAACGTGTTTCATGTTTACACTGAGTATGGTTGTGGCCAGAGTTCTGAGACTGCATGTAAACAAGGACATGTAGAGTGGAGAGCTGACTTTCAGGGTGCCCTCTGGGAACTGCACATCCTCTGCCCTCCCATGTGGGAATGGACTGGAGGCTGAAGTCAAGTTCATGCATTTCCAAACTGTACTTGGACCAGAGAAGGTGGTCAAGTGTTTGGTTTCCTATGGATTTCTCCTCATATTAAGTAAATGTCAGCAGATCCTGAGGCAGAATGGATAATTATTGCTTATTATCGAGTTTGGAACCAAGATTTATCAAGGACTAAAAGTGAAGACAGGTCTACAGAAATCACGTGGTCATGCTACCAGACAAAACTGTATTTGACCAAAATAAATCAACAGGGAAGGAAGAGAACATTTTTCATCCTATAAGCCACTGACCAGCAACAATTTATTAAGCACCTACTATGCACTCCACTTTATGCGAGGTTCTAGGAGAGATTTGGGAGTATGAGACATCGTTCCTATACTTGGAAGAGCTTATGATCTTGCTGAAAAGAAACTATCACATGAAAATACAGCAAATTATATAATAGTGTATAGCTAAGCATTCAAGAATATGAACACGACTGAAAGCCAGATGGATTTAAGGGAGGGAAGAAGCCATTCTGGGAGGGCCTCGTAAAGTAGGAGACAGATGAGTTTGACATCAGAGTAAGCAGTGAGTGCATTTTTAGGGAGGAGAACCAAAGCAGATGTGTAAAATGATGACCTTTATGTCTTGTTACCTTTCAGATGGAAAAAGTCAAGAATTGTATGATTTCACTCATATGTGGGGTATGAAACTGAAACCAACAAAAACTCGCAGACACAGACGACACTGTCGCGGTGACCAGAGGGAAGGGTGTGGGGGTCGTAAAGAGTAAAGGGGGCCAGATATATGCTGATGAAGGAGACTTGACTTTGGGTGGTGAGCACACAGTGCAATATGCAGATGATGTGTTATAGAATTGTACAATTGAAACCTATATCAGTTTACTTACCAAGGCCACCCCAGTACATTTCTTTAAAAAGAGTTTTAAAAAGTAGATGTGTGAAAATGGGGATCTATAGACTTTTGTATTCATAAAGGGAAGAGGGGCGGGATACTCCAATGTGTGGGTTTGGCGATATAAACCCCTAAGTCCTGCTGGTGTCTAGGCCCCGTTTGGAATCATCTTTACCCCCAACCGGTGACAGGACTGAAAATGGCAGCACTTGCTTATCCAATTCAAGAATAAACCAGACACCTACGCTGGATCATTCTTGCCTGTAAACTTCATGGAGCTGGGGTCAAGGCCATCTTGTTGAGTGAAGGGATGAACATCCCCTGGGAATTGGGCCCTCAACTTCTAGATGCGAGACTCCAGGTAGGCGTAAGACCCTTAAGCCGATGCTGCTGTCAGGGACCCTGCCCATATTCTCTCAGCTCATACTCACCTCTGCATGCCAAGGCCACTGACTGCAAAGCCCTGCAGCTCTGTTGCCCGAGGCTTTCATAAAACAACAACACCAATTCTGATGATAGGGACAGCGAGAGCATCCGGAATTGCCATGTATTTATTGAATGCTCCCGGATGCAGCTGGATCAATTAGTGATGGCTGGAGAGTTGGGGAATAAATATCTAGCTTCTTCACCCACAGTTGGGATCCCCCGGACACATGTTCTACAGTGTCTCCCGGAGTTCCCCAGGGAGACCGAGCCCTGGGTGCCTACAGCAGACACTTGCTTGAGAATATTTCCTCTTTCATGTCCCCACTTCCTTACCAGTGTCTCCAGATATTACCTCCCAAGGTAGCTGCTGGCACTCAAATCCTCATCTTGACTCTCCATGGAGCCCACAGTTGAAACCAAAAGTAGAATACCTAACAATGGACATCTTTTAAAATACCAGGAACAATATTCTCAAGAGGGTTTCTTAGAGCGTGAGAAGATAAAAATGGCTACCCAGTTTTCTCATCGCCTCTTTTGTTCAAAAATCTGAATCTGGAAGTTGAAGGCACAGCATATTATTCAGGGCTTCTCATATGAAGTAATAACTGGTGTTGATTCTCTTCTTCTTTTTCCCTTTAAAGGTTAGAGATTACTCACCTCCCCTGCTGGTCATTAAATCAGTCTGGCAGGACTCCTCGGAAGTTCTGTGGCCTTCCGGGCATGTGGCTGGAGCACGGGCAGTGCTGCAGACAGGCCTGCTTGCTGTGATGTGCTACCGAGCAGGTGACTTCAAAGGGCTGCTTCCAGCCTATCTCAAGGATCACTTGGGGCTCACATTGAGCCCCAAAGGCAGGTACCAGATGGCTCATCCCACAAAGTCAAAGATGATCAGATCCCCAGCACCTCGCATCTCTCCAGCTCCTGTGCCGAGGGATGCCACAACCTCTCAGGCAGGAGACAAACAGTTCCTTTTACCTTACTTTGCCTTCTCTTAATTATCATAAGGAGTCGCCAGTTAAATGTTCAGCTGTTTTGTGAAGTTTGTAAGGCTGGTGAATCCTGAGAGGTTCATTTTTCTTGTGTTAATGAAAACAAATCATCCTTGTCATATAGCATCTATCAAGATACTATGAGTCATTAAAATGGTGGGCTTCTTCTCACACTACAGCTTTATATTTAAATTTCAGTTTTAATTAGCAGTTTACCCAGGGTTTCTCCCAAATGCTTATCTGCATGAGGAAGTAAAAGGTTGCTTCCCAAATTTAAATAAGATGAGCAAGGTGGGCATTTGAAGATACTAGTCACACAAGGGAAATGTGCTCAGAAATCGGACAACCCTAGAATAATAATATGCCTGGATTATTTGGATATACCTCCTATGAAATGAAAAGAGAATGAAAAGCAATCTTGACCTCTTTTTAATTTTCCCCCAGTGCAAAAATAAAGTGCAAATGTCAACTGTAATTGAAAAGTTAAAAAAAATTAAAAGGCAATTGGCTGATCCAGCGGATGCACAAAGGTTGCCCTTTCAGGCCTGGGCTCAACCTTTTCTAAGAGTACCTGCCTCAGAAAACTCACCGCAGGGACAGGGCTTCCCAAGGTGCTACAGCATCTGTCCCCGGACAAAGCACAGAGATGCTCAGAGCAGACTCCAGCATCAGCATCTGCAGACAAGGCCTTTAAGGTGCCTTCCGAACCCAAGGGTCTTTCGTGTCCTGTTCCTTGGACGCAAGCTCTTTTGACATTGTATGTTCAGAAAGGCAAGGCAACTGGGCTAGGCAACAAAGCCTTGCCCCCAACCTTCTTGGCAGGTCACCACTTCTAGTAAGGCATTACACACTGTCAGGAGAAGGCCAGCCTAGCGGGTGACTGCCACAGATTGGCGGTCAGACCTGCTGATAATGGGCACTCTGCGAAGCCTCAAGGCCAGGGTCCATTCAGCAGCTTTGCCGTTCATGCAGTTAAACTACATTCAGTTTCTTGGGTTGCTCTACAGCAGGACTTAGACCAGAAAGGACGGGGCTATATGAGAGAGCAAGATAACTGCATCTTGGGGAAGGTCGCACTGGAATATCTGGTCTCTGTTCAACTGCCCAAAAGAACATTTCCTCAGAGGTTGTAGTATGTGCCTCCAAAATTCTTTAAGAGTTTGGCATTTTTTCATTTTGCATAATAAATACAGCTGCAAAAAAAAATCCTAATAAAACAGAAAAAACATGCAAATGAACCCCTTCAAGCAGGGTTTGGGGCCAGGCAATTCTTTGCCGTGGGAGGCTGCCCTGTGCCCACAGGGTGGGTGACATCATCCATGACCTCCACCCACTAGATGTTAGTAGCAACCCACCACCAGTTCTGACGATCAGAACTGTCTCCGACCATTGCCAAATGTTGCCTGGGAGGGTACAGTCACCCCTGGTTGAGAACCACTGCCTTACAGGTTAATAGGAGTAGCTTCCTGAGAATGGTTTAACAAAGAAGTTGTAGAATATAGTCTAGGAACTTCTTTATGAAAAGGACTAAAGAGTCAATATTTTTGGCCTTGGGAGCCACATGTCATCTCTGCCTCATATTCTTCTTTGTCTTTGTTTTGATACAATTTTTTTTAAATGTAGAAACTTCCAAGCTCGAAAACAGGCCAGAATATGCTGATCCTTATATGGTAGAGAAAGAAATGAGGCTGATTCCCGTCATGACCGAAAGTGCTGAGGTAGTATTTGGGAAAACTGGGATCTTGACCCAGCTACCAGGTCTTTGTGACACTGAGGTAGCAGTTATTCTGCCCTTCTTGGAAAACCTGAATTAAAAAATTCCAAGTTAAATTCTATTAGTTAATTCTACTTCATGTATTTAAATATAAAAAAATGTTTTAGTAAAATAAAAACAATATTTGAACAGTGAGATTCCCCAGTAAACGGAAGAGCATCTGCAAAACAACGATGTGTCCTTCCCTTGGTTTGAATAAAAAAGAAATCGTATGAGGTTCCTCTGAAGAAGGCGACATTATGCATGAGAAAGGCCCCTGCCCAGCTTCAAAACTGAAATATGATTTGACGTGACCACAGGGGTTAATGAGGAAAGAAAAACAGTATCTTAGAAAAAGAGAAGCCTAGAAACTGCTTGTATAGTTGTAAAAAAAAAATGTCATTTGTGAAATACATTCTAAAGTGGTTTCTGTGGGATTTTCTTTACCCACCCCATAAGGGTCTGAGTAAACCAAGGCATGTCCATTCGACACGTGTTTATTGAGGGCCCACTGTGTGCCAGGGACGGTGTGAGATGCTGGAGTTCAGTCCACCCGAACCCGGCCAGTGACCAGCGCCCAGACATGAAATTGCCACCTTTAATCATCCAGAGTGTTTTTTCCAGTAAAAAAAAAAAAAAGCCAGAGATATTTTTTCAGTAAAATATTTGATCTATCTTTGTATACTGCGAATTACAAATATTTTATGGTTTACTTTGAGCACTTACGAGTTTCTATATAGGGAGGGGCAAAAGGTTTACAATTCCTTGTATGGAAAATAATACACTAATTAAGAAGTAATAATAGAAAAATGAACTCTTGTGTTCTCACAACTGTGAACCTACTTTTGCCCTACCCGATATGTGGATTTTCATTGACATTAGGAAGAATCAGTCAAGATAATGTTTTTGTGATCTAATACTGTATGAGATGAGTATGAGACTTTGGTCAAATATACTTCATCTGGATAACAAAAATGTTCATTTTAAATAATTCAAGTCGTTTGTCACATGGGAGGCAGGAAAGTACAGTGAAAAGAGCACTTTGCTGGGAGTCAAAAATCCTGGGTCCCAGTCCTGGTTTCTGTCTTTGTCTTTTTTCCATGGACTGGTCAGTTAATTTTTAAAGAACAGTTTTCTCATCTGTACAATGGGATCACAATACTTTCTGCTCACCCTGATGCATTTACTGTATTTAGAACACACTGCATGTTTACATGTTACAGTGTTATAAAGGGGGTAGCATTATTCTAAAGACTGGATTAAAATGCTTCTTCACTCTGCACAGATGATTCTGGAGTAAATCAAGTATCGTCTTGGTCACAGCCCAGATCAGTTATCAACAAGACCTTCCTACACTTCATTTTAGGTGACTAAGAAAAAAAAAATCTTAGCTATAAAAGCTCATGAGACACTATCCAGAAATTCACTCTGAGAGAAACATCGTGGATTTTCTATTAAAATATGATAATGAGCTAAATTTAATCTTCTAGTGAAATGAAGACTTTTGAAGATCAACATTTATTTAAACAGGCTTGGAAATTAACGGTGGATCCCCTACCAGCACCATCAGGCCCCACCCACTTTCACCAAAAATGACATCTCTGCCACACAGCCTTCGGCGGAAACCATCGTGACGGAGAGTCACCCCCCTCATAGTTTGGCGTCAGATGTTATGCTCCAGAGTCAGAGTATGGCAATCCTGTCCCTTGTACAAATCTGAGAAAGCTTCAAACCAGATCAGCTGCATTTTCAAGTGTGGATTATTTTTTTTTTGTCCTGCTCTCAAGTATATTTTTTTTAAAAACTAAGCCTGGGTTTTTATTTTTTGTCATCATCCTATCCTAGTCTATTTTTGGTCAGAAAGTAGCTAGACTGATATCCCAAGAAGGATCTCCTTCATATTCAGGTACAACCAAGAGCACGACGAGGAGTCCAAGACACAGCTCTGTAAGTTACTTCCTCTAGTTTCGTCCCTGCTCAGCTTTGTCCACTTCTCTTCCGATGCAATGCAATAAAGCCGGCAGAGGCTGGCTGCTGGTGGTGTGTGCAATGTTAACTGTCAGCGCTGTCCTTGACGCCAGCAACCAAGTATCAGAACAACACTAGTAAGGGCAGAAACAGTGGCGCTCACGCCTAACACCTTTTATAAAGACCAAGTCTTCATCATGTCTCTCGTAGGAAAAAGGAACAAAATAATAAGCGCCCCTTCTCACGCTTTCTATTACCATGGATACTGAAGGTCTACTTTTCTGTCCCCCAGCTCTATACCTACCAAATATAGGGATGGACGGAGAAAGAAAAAAAAATGGATACATAAAATCAAAGGCAGTCCTTTCCTAAGTCTAGGTCTTTATAAGCTCTATGACTTTATTTGACCAGAGAGCCGACAGCTAGAAATGAGTCCTGACCACTGTTTGACTGGGTTGTGATTTCCCCAGACACCTGGAATGAGAAAACCATCCCATTTCTTAAAACAACTCACTGACAAGACGGCTGTCTTTTAAAGTTTGCCCTTTAGACATAGAGGCAAAGCCAGTCTCCTCTCTCCAACTTTCCCTTTATAATACGGCTTTCTGTTTTGAACAGATCAAAATCAAATAGGGGGGAAACAATTGAATTGAAAAGAGAGCTGATGTGCCTGTTGATGTCTCATTAACCTTGAGAGTGAATGTAACTGGTGATTGCCCATCACACTGGCATTAGGGCTTGTCAGGGGGAAAGAAAGGCAGTGGGAATACCACCTGGGACGGGGGTGGGGTGGGGGATACAAAGAGAAATATCATATAGTAGATCATCTATCAAAACACGGGGCAGCTTTCCAACGGTCAGGACTGGCTAAATTCTAGTTTCCTTAAGCCTGTGATGAACTACTACGTATCTTCTTGAGAAAGCATTTGGAGCAGTATTTGTCTGTGTGCCAACATATGCTCACTGAGGTATTGGGGAAAAAAACACTTTGATGTTGGAAATCTAATCATTAGAAAAGCAAACATATCGAGATTAACGTTACTATGGTTCTGTGATGAGCATGTGTGAGATGTGTGTGCCGTTAAAAATATGACGAGCCACCCAATGTGGGAATGTTCCAATTCCATTGAGTCTCTAGTGAGAGTCCCATCATTACGAATTGAGAACAAGGGAACAAATGGAGGCAAATGAGCTTGCCCCTTGGGATAAGGGTTACCTGCAGAGGAAAAGAGAAGGAAAGAGTTCCCCAGGTTCATGGGTTGACTCCTTTTGGAATAAGAAGACTAGAAATCTAATGAGCCTCCAATCCTGGCTCTAGACCAGAGACCCACACAAAAGCAGCATCTCTCATCCCTGAGCCCCAGGGCTAAGTCTGGGACTGGTTCCTGTGTGCCGCTCCCCCCGCCCCCACCCCGCCCCCAACCCCAGAAGAGCACCTTAAGTAAACAAACTCCATAATCTCCACCAGGGACTTAGAACATTCTCACCTATTTTTGCTTTTCTCTCCCAAGATCTCCACTTTTCCATCTCTAGTCCTCACTCCTCTGCTTTTCTTAGGAACTTCCTGGAAGTTATCATCATTAACCTTACTTTTCACATCAAATCCCCCCCCCCCCAGCCTGATGGCGCAACGTGTTTCTGCGAGAGTCACCCTCTAACCAGCTGCTTGCTTTCCTGTGCTCTTCTCAGGGCTACACACACAGCCTGGCGTCTGTTCTCACCCTCGGGGTCTGCGCCTCACCCTCGAACGCAAATGCACCCAAATAAAAGTGGATCAATTGAATCCCTCTTTGCCCAAAGAAGTTTTTGCATTTTGGAGGAGAGGAGATACTGTGAAAGATGAAGTAACTGTGAATTACAAACATCATTTCCTACCCTAGAAGGCAGAGATGGCTACCTCGCTCCCGGGAGGAGGGCAACAGAGCAGCCCCTGTCCTTGCCAGGGACCGCAGTTCTTTCTGGGAGGTGGGAGGCATTTTCCTCACCGTCGCACCTCACATTTCTTTGCCCCCTCACGGCCTCTGCAAACTGCCTTTCCCAAAACACTGTGGGGGCCAGAGGAAGGGGTGGAGAAAGGAGAAGAAGGGCAGAGGGGTCTTTGAATGCATAGTATGTTGTTTTCATACTATACCATGCACAGTATGTTGTTTTCAACTAGCAGGACTTTTTTCTTATTCTGTTCCTTCCTGGCCCACTTACCCAAAGCCTCCCCGCCCCGAAGGCGAATGCAACCCAAAGCAGCGCACTGACCACGGCACCCTCACTGCCGCCGCCCCAACTGTTGCAGCAGCTGCCTGGGTGGTAACGACGGCGGCGAGGGCAGGGCCGGGCCCGGACCGGGACGCTCCCACCGAGGAGGCTGGGAGGCTCTGGGCAGCCTCCGAGGGGCGCGCGGTGCAGGGGAGCCCCTGCGGCAGTCGCCCAGGATAGGAGAGGCGGCGCTCTCAGCCCGGACCCCGCGCGCAGCCAGTCCGGCCGGCCGTGGCAGCGGCAGCGGCAGCGGCGCTGGTGGAGGCTGCCCGCTTCCGCCCCCCTCTCACCTTTAAGATCAGGTCGGTGTGATGCTGGTCCAGCATGTTGGCTTTCTGGAAGGAGGTGACGATGACCCGGCCGTAGCGTCCGGGGGTCTGTAGGTCCGAGTAGAGCCGGTGCTTGGAGCGGTTGACCGGGAAGAGGCTGTTAACAAGGTTGCGCTCGATCTTGGCGAGGCTGTGCTGGGGCGCCAGCAGGTGCTCCACGCTCTCCTCCACCTGGTAGCGGCTGAAGCTGGCGCCGAGCAGGATGGAGATGAGCACCGGCGCCGAGGCGAAGAAGACCGGGTGACTGGCAATGAAGTGGCCGAGCCGGGAGAAACACGTCCTCAAGCCCCTGTGCAGGACCTGCCGCAGCATCCTAGAGCAGAGCGGGCGCGGGAGGAGGGCGAGGCGCACGCTCGGCGCGGGCTCGGGCGGCGGCGGCGACGGCGGCGGCGACGGTGGTGGCGCCCGCGGTGGCGGCGGCGGCGGCGGCGGCGAAGGCGAGACCCGGAGCTTTCCCGGAGCCGCGGCACCACCATCGGGGAGTCCCGCGCCGCGCTTCGGGAGGGTCCCCTCGGGACGGAGACACGCCCTCCTGCCCGCGGCCGCGTCGGCTTGGAGAGCCCCCCAGCCTGGCGGTCTCCGCGCCGCCCCCACCCCGCCCTATCCCGTGCGCCCTCCCCACCCTCCGCCGGCTCCCCGCCCGAGGGGCTCTGCGCGGCTGGGCTGCGTCCCGGCTCAGCGCGGAAGGGGCCCGGGGCAGCCCCCGCGGCGCGTCATGACCCCACTCACCCGACCCCCAAGGCCAACGACGGGGTAGCGCGGGGAGCGGCGGCGGCGCTATCGCGGGGAGACTCTGCGCGCCAGCCTAGGAACACGAGGACAGAGAATTCCAGGCTACACCCAGTCCCCTCCCCTCCCCTTGCTCCCCTCCCCCGGCCCGCCGCCCGCTCACGCCTTCTCCTCCCCTGTATCCTCCGGGGAGACCCAGAGATGAATAAAGAAATGGCCCCGATTTCCCAAACAAAAAGTAAAGAGTTCTCCCGGGGGGCGTCGGGCAGACCCGCTCAAAGCCGATCCCCCCAGAGTGGGAAAGGAAGAGGCTGAAGACTGCGTGCGCCCTGGCTCTCGCCTAGCTCAGGTGGTGGCGCGCACTGGCTGGTGCGGAGAGGGGGTGGGGAGCGAAGACGCTCGAACGTGGAAATCACGCCTCCTCTCAACTAAGAGCCATTTAAAATATCCCCAACACTGCAGCTTCCGCGGGACTACGGGGTCCGGGTGTGCGTCTGGGGCGCGTACCCCCAAAAGGCGCCTGTGGAGAATATACTAGCCCTCATTTAGGATCGCTCCGGACGGACTGGGGTTGGGCAGTTTTGCTGCGCGCCCCTCAACCTCCCCACCCCGTCCCCCAGTAATAAAAGTGCTGATAATGATGGTCGGTCGATGGAGCCGCGGGTCACCAGGGATCCGACGCTCTCGGACTCCCGGCTCTCTGCCCGGCTAACGCCGCCGCCTCCTCCTCTCCTCCTCTTCCTCCCCCTCCCCCCTCTGTCGTCATTGGCGGGTCTGGGGGACCTGGTGCGGCGGGGCTGGAGCGGGCGCCCCTGCGGGCGTAGAGTGCTTGTGAACAGCTGGTCAGGGAGTCGGGAGCGTTACTCCTCTTCTCTCTTCCACCCCGCCCTCTCCTCCTCAAACGCGCGAGTGTGGGGAGTGGGGGACACCTTATCTCAGACCTGGAGAGATACTGGTCTGTGAGCTTGCCGAGCCGCCGGGGGCGCGGGGGAGCCGGGGGGCGCCGAGGGCTCGGCAAAGTTGGGCGTGTACGTGTGCGCGCCAGCCTTGAGCTAGCAGGCAGCCACTGTGGTTCCCCTCGAACTCCCCCTCCAGAGAATTCCCCAAGAAGGCGGGCGCCGGCTTCGGGCCCGGGATAGACCTGCGGCGGCGGGAACAGCCATGCACAGGTACAATTTAGCGCCTTTCCTTGCGCTCTCCAAGCCCCGGGGTCCATCCTTTGCAACGCAGACGGAGCCGGATCTCAAGAGTCTGGGCCACTGAGTCGCTCTGTCCCGCCATGGGGGTGGGGACTGGGGCGTGGCGAGGGGTCCCCAGGTTTCACTCTCCTAGGGCTCGGCCTTCGCCTCCTAAGCCTCTGGTCGCTTCTACTTGGCCTCCTAGTGCTAAGGGTCAAGCCAGAGGCGGCCGGGAATAGAGGCGCGGTTCCTGGTCTGTGGCCCGCACTACTGAGTATGGACATGAATATTAATTAAAGCAGAAGGAAGATGGAATGAGGCGAGGAGGAGGAAGAGGAAGAGAGGGGAAGAGCAGGAGAGGGAGAGGGAAATGGTGGGAGAACGGGACTCTGGGAGGTATTACTCCCCAATGCCAAGCGGCCCTGCACTTCTCAAACTGAACTTGGGAACTTGCACGTTGGAAACAGGAAGTCGTGGGCTGGGAAATCCTCCTCTTTTGGTTTCTCTGTTCCCTTCCCCCACACCAGACCCTCCTTTCTGTATTCCCTCAGGAACACCTGAAACTGCTGCGCGGCCCAGCCCGGGGGTGTGACCGCTCTGCTTTGCCTGCGCTCCCTGGGTCCTTCTATCCATCCGTAGTCTCGTCCACTTTCTCTGCTCACCCTCGCTATTCCCCACACTGCTCACGGCTTCCGAAGGCTCCCTTTGGGCGCCTAGGTTCACCAGCAGCTTTAGCCAACACCTCCCTCCACCACTCCGTGTTGTCTTCCCCCAGGAGGTATATATTGGGAGGGGCTAGAAATTCCCCAGCTACACTCGACTTGAGCCTTACCCCCCACCCCCAGCATCTTAATTTCTGCTTGCGGATACGCCGCTGCTCTGCAGCGCTTTGCTGATTCACGATGATCGCGGAGGGAAAAGCCTCATTGACTTGTGCCCCGGCAAGCGGCGAGGCGAGCGCGAGTGGCTGCTAGGGCACGGGCTTTGGGAAAGCACCCATCACTCTGCAACCAAGGTGCTAAATGGCAGGGTGGATGCCCTGCGTGGCTCTCGTTGGGGCAGACCGAAAGACCGAAGGGGGGCGGGTGCGGCGGCAGTGGGAAATGCTGCGAGCCTGGTTCTTTGCGGCTGAGCCGGCAGCAGCTGGTGGGTGGGCACTTCTCAGGAGGCCTAAAGTCGGTCTCTGCGCGGGGAGCGAACAGAGGTGTTTCATGTGCCCTGATGCCGGCGGCAGAAGTAAGAGAAAGGAAGCCAGCCCACAGGTCTCTTTGGGAGCCTTTCACATTTCGCCGAAGCTCTTTTTATTCTGAAGTCTTTGTCCCTCCAAATGGTTGCCTCCTAACCTTGGATCTCTCTCATCCCTGGAATTTCCGGCCGTTTAATGTTAGCCCTCACGCAGGCAGGCGTCCCCCTCTCTCGCGCCTGGGCAGAATCTCAGAGCGGGAGAAACCCAGCACTGCTCAGCTGGCCAGGGTGGGAGTGTTGTCCTCCCACTCGGAAAGGGCCTTTCCGCTGAGACCGAGGCATTTGCTTCCAGTTCTCCCAACTCTTCCTAATTGTCCTTGTGTATATTTGGGGAAACTTCCACCCTGTCTGCTTTAATTCCGAGACACCCAACGGCCTGACAGTTGATCTTTCTGCCACTTTCTATTGCCTGCCATCCAGTTAGTACTGTCAGAATTGAGTTGGAGCCAGAGAGACAGGAGAGACAGCGTTGTCTCCTCCCAATGTTTCTCCTCTTTGGATTAGATGTTCAGGGGAGCTTTGCCACCACCCAAGACTTGAGTTTGCAGTTGGGACAATGACCTTGAGAACAGAGCTTCCGTCAGCACATTTGTAAATTATTCCTTTCTCTGATTAAAGATCAATACATACTAATTGTAGAAAAATTTAAAAATAACAAGAGAAGGAAGGAAATCAAAAGACACCTGCCGCTGTACTCCCTCCCCTCTGGAAAGGTAACCTCTGTTTGTAAGTTACAGAGGTTAGCCTACTCTTTTCATAGCCCTGAAGCTGAGCTCTTGTTCCACTACTTACTATGATGAGTTGAGTAAGTAACTTAACCTTTTTTATGCCACACTCTTCTCTTCCGGAAAGTGGCAATAATAATAGTACCTACCCCACAGAGGTGTGGTGAGGATTAAATAGGTTAAAAGATGTAAGTCCCTTAAAACATGGCCTGGAATATCGTAAACACCTAGTAAATGATATTTGTGATCATTCTAGTGTTTTCTAAATATGTGGTTGTGAAAGAGGAAATCAGTCCCTACCATCCAGAAACTGGCCTGGTATTGTCAGCTGGGGCTTGGTGTTGCTAAGAGCTGCCCTGGGACTCACATCTAAGCTTTGGTCTCTTATTGAACGAAAACCATTCACGCCAACACTGATATCAGATAAGGTCATTCTGCAACTGTGATAGATCCAGACTAAAGACCACTTCATAATCATGTTTGAACACAGACAAAATGCGAACCTTCTCCAAACCACAAAAATGACCAAACATGTCCCTATCCTGGCTAATATGTGTGACTGTTGTGGTTTTTCAAAACAAAACAAAAAAACAAACCACAGCTTTAGTCTCGGTCTAGTCTTTTTTCTCGCTGGATAAAGATTTATTAAGGCACCCAATCATAAAACTACTCTGCAGCCTGACAGAGCCAATCCAGAGCAAGCCCCGCTGCCTTAAACCCCTTCCTTAAAATCACATAAGGCAAGCTCAAATCCTATAAGTCCCTTCTAACACTTTATTGAGACACCCCTCAGTTCTCTATGGTGCATGCCGTCCTTTACTGCAACAAAAAAATAAACCCAGAGTGTTCAGCTACTGGTGTGTTCCTGGTACTCTTTGGCAGGAGGGCTTTGGCAGTGTATATAAAATGTTTATATACTTTCTTTTTCCTAAAATTGAAGGCCATAATAAACATTCTGCTTGGCAACCATTTTTACTATTACACAGATCATGAACATTTTCTCAAGTCAATTAAGATTGCTATTGAACATTTGAAATGGCTGCATAGAATTCCATCATATGGATGAGACTTCATTTGTGTAATATATACCATATTGTTGCACATTTAGTTTTTAAAAATTTGTACTAATATAAATAACACTGAGTTGAACATCCTGTCCATAAATCTCTGCATCTCTCTTTTCTCAGATATCCGGCACTGCATTTTAAGTAGACTGCTCCTAACGGATACCTTTCTAAGTATTGTTAAATAGTAAGGGACAAGGGCACTCCTTCACAAGGATTAAATTTGTTGACAAAAATAAATGAAGTAGTCTCACTTGGGGCTGGATTTCTATCCTCTGTTATATTTGGAATCAGTCTCTTGACTGAGTCTTGCTCCGAGATGCCAAAGAGATCCATCATGGTGTGGAGAGAGCGGGGACTCAGAAGAGGTTAGAACCAAGGGTCTGATTTGTCTAGCCAGTTTGTCATTACCTTTCCATAATCAATCCCACCACCATTTTCTGCCCGAAAAACAAAAAAAAATATTTTTCATGCACATATCTTAAATTGAAACAGATCTATGTCAACTAGGAAATGCCTGTGCACAACAGGGCCATGCAAAGAGTATTCGGGTAGCTGCAGTTGAGGGTGGCCCTCAGGATAGTGTTTATCATTACTTTGTACTTTCCTGATCTCTGAACACTGAAATATTTCTACAAGTGCTGAGTGTTTCTGGCATTCTAAAAGATCTAGGTAAGATCTTTTTGGAGAATAGGAACACATGCAGGGAAGACCGAAGTACAACAAGGATTATTCTTTCGTAGTGGGGAAGCTCCCCTGACAAGCATCAGCATTACCTTGAGTGGGGATGTTTCCATGAAATACCTACTGGGACTCAGCCCTGTTTTGACCAAGAGGCTGGTTTATGCAGAGCAACACTATGCTCCCAAAAACTTACCCAAAAGGAGACTACTGAAGATAGTTTCAATTTGCCGTTGAAAAGAGAACACATGTGTGACAAATCTTAATAGGCTGCTTAAGATGAAGAAACACACTTATGTGTAGATGATTCCTACTCAAAAGTGTGCTGATTGGATATCCGAGCCTTTCAGGATATTCTGCCAACTCAGTGGCTCTCAATATCATCGTGAATCTTTTAGAAGAATGATCCATCATGCCATCAGGAAAAAAGTAATGCAAAATCATTTTCCTGAATAAACATAAGACTCGGGGCTAAGAGAGGTATATTTCATGCATTGATTCAGGGAGAAACATTTTAGAACACACTCCTGGTGTCTGTGCTCATCATGTTCCCCAGTAGGTCGAGGTGGCCAGGTCCAAATCTTTGCTTTATGTTTCTTCTCCTAACAGAAAGCATGGCTTTACCTTCTCTCCACCTTTCAAAATCCTTTCATCCCTCAAAGTTCTCTTAAAATCCTCGCTCACATATCTAATAAGGTTTCACTGACTGCCACACCAACATCGATTAATTTAACTCTAGCGAGTGATTTTATTTGAATGATTTCAGTGAGCAAGTTCCTACTGTAGCCGACAACTAGGAGAAATTGAGCAAGGGATTCCCCACTCTCAAAGATTTTGAATTCTAATAGGGTTGAATTAGTCTACTGAGGATTAAAATATAAGTCCAACTAGAGGAAATGCTAGAAGAGAGGTCACAACGATGTGTAAAAGCTCAAAAAGGCATAGATAATATCTGGTCAGTCTCTAGTCTTAGAACACTATTAGCCTAGAGTTAGCACTTGCTGTTTGCAACTTCTTTGTTATGTGATGTTTTATATATATGATCTATAAATATCTATATTTATAAATATATGTAAATATTACATATCAGTTTTTTTTGATAGCCTTTTGATCACTGGGCCAGACTGGTTGAGGTTCCCTCCTCTCTTCCCTTGGTATAGTCCTAAAGTTCTGAGCTTGGCCAAAGAAAGTGATAACTCATTCTGGGACTTCCTGAGTAATGCCACTTTGTTGATAGTAAAGTAAGTGCAACTGAGGTTCTTCATTAAGTTAAACTAGTTTTTCTTCTACTGCATCTACATGAGGACAGTTTAGGTATGTTATTCAGTTTCAGCACCAGGGACAGAGCCATTGACACCTAGTTACTCCTCCCCCTCCCAGCCCCCATCACTTGGTTTCAGAGAAATTTTAGACCTAAAGAGATTATTTACACTAATACAATCCAGTGTGCTAATCATCTTTACCTAATCCAAGACAATGAAAATGGAAAGAAATTTAGATTAGTGGATCACTAAATCCAGTATGTTCATATTTATAATTGTGCCCAATACTTTTATGCCCTTGTGATATGTGTGGGGGGAGAACATTTAAAGGTATATGTTAGAACTGACTCTAAAATATAATCTCTTGAATTTTAGGAGTAATCTTGCCAAAGACTTACAGGAATGGTAGGAAAAGAGGGAAAGAACATTTTCAAGTGTTTTACGGGCTAAGTTTACCCCTAGGCACTTTCACATATGGTATCTTGGCCTATGTAATTTGCAAAACCACTCTGTAGGCTATTAAGTGTTGTCCAACCCATCTTAAAGAGCAGAAACTGAGGATTAAGGAGATTAAATATCTTGTGTAGAGTTACTTATAATGGAAGTATAAATAGAACCAAGCCTATCTGATATCAGAATCCCTGTTTTTTTTTTTTTTTGCTTAATCCCTTCACCTTTTTGACCCAGCCCCCAAAACCCCATCCCCTCTGACAGCTCTCAGTCTGTTCTCTGTCTATGAATGTTTCCATAGTATTTATTAGTTAATTTTCTTCAATAGATTCCACATATGAGTGAAATTATGTGGTACTTGTCTTTCTCTGACTGGCTATTTCATTTAGTAGAATGCTCTCCAGGTCCATCCATGTTGTTTCAAAAGGTAAGATTTCCTACTTTTTTTACAGCTCAGTCAGTGTACACAGACAACAGTGTGGTGATGGCCAGAGGAGAAGGGGTTGGGGGAGGTAGAAGAGGATAAAGCAGGGATAGATGGTGATGGAAGGAGACTTGACTTGGGGTGGTGAACACACAATATAACCTACAGATGGTGTATTATAAAATTCTACACCTGAAACTATTTAATTTTATTAACCAATGTCACCCAATAAATTTAATTACAAATATAAGAATCCATGGTTTTCTGTCAATCATTCTTCTTTTAAGCAGAAAATTACTTGTTTCCTCTTATAAAATGCTTGACTAGATATCATGTGTCAAACGCGTTTTAATCATATAACATAATGCACCACAAATAAACAATTTAATGCTGTTTCTGTATGTGCTATCATTTGTTTATTTTTTAAATTTTTAAAAAAGATATTTATTTTTAGAGAGAGAGGATGGAGGGAGAAAGAGGGAGAGAAACATAGTCCATCGGTTGCCTCTCGTGCACCCCCTACTGGGGACCTGGCCCACAAGCCAGGCATGTGCCTTCGCTGAGAATTGAACCAGCGACATTTTGGTTCGCAGGCCAGCATTCAGTCCACTGAGCCACAACAGCCAGGGCTGTATTTGCTATTCATTTTTTTTTTAAGATTTTATTCATTTACTTTCAGAGAGAGGAGAAGGGAGGGAGGAAGAACAATGTATGGTTGCCTCTCACATGGCCCCCACTGGGGACCTGGCCTGCAACCCAGGCATGTGCCCCGACTGGGAATCGAACCGGGACCCTTTGGTTCCCAGCCCGCACTCAATCCACTGAGCTACACCAGCCGGGCCTGCTATTCATTTAATAGTGTTGTATAGTGGCAATTTTGTTGCCTATCCATTAATCAGTTTTTCAGTATTTGAATTCATTTGTGATGTTGGTATTCCTGAGTGGAGGCTGTGGACCAACAAAAATATTGTTATGGAACCCAAAGTGTTTGCTGATCTAATCCAACCCACTCTTTTTGCAGATGGCAAAACTTCTGCAGTCCTTGTCTAGATTCTACCATGAAAAAAAAAATCCCTCAAAATGTTAAAATGGAAAACTGTCAAGTAGTTCCAAAATGCATAACAGAAAAAGCAACCAAATAGACTCTGACCTTATGCCTGTTGAAATGCTTCCATTTTTTAGTGGTTCAACAGTAGTCATTACACTGCAAAGGGAAAGACTTTTTTTAAACTTCTTTCCCTTCAGTGTGTAAAGTGAACAGAGACCATCAAAATCACTCCATCCATTGTATTAGGCTTGAACATAGGGGACCTAAGAAAGCAGGGGGGTTCCTGATAAAACTTTTAGCTTCAGGGCAGTTACTGTTTGATGTTTATGTATCTAATTGTTACAGAACAGGGCAAGGACACCCTACGATACCCCAACCCCGCACCGGGTTCGTTATGGTCGCCGCCAATGGAAAGAACATCTCTCAATGCCAGAGACTGGTGGAAAGGAGAGGAATTATTTATTTACAAGTTATACAGGCTTGGAGTAATGACTTAAGGTCTCCTTTAAGATGCTAGAGTTCTCTAGAATACCCACAAACAAACACATGCCCAGTCCAGGGTACCGTATCGCAGGAAAAGAAGTAGAAGTCCGTGATTCAGGCAGACCCTCGGTTCTGACACCATCTGCTGTGTCGCCACCGCGATCTCCAGTTAATCCAAAACCATGTGGCACCTTCTCATGGCCCACCAGCAAGAGTCCTTTCTCCCCTTCTCTTCCAGGCAAAGTCTCTCCTGCTTCCTAGGCCGCATGGCAAAAGGAGCCCCAAAGCTGTGGGGTTCTCCCCTCTCGCCAAAAGCTGTGTGTTCCTCCCTTCCCAGTTACATCTTGGGTCCCAGTCACTTCCATCCCCCCTGGCTCAAAGCCTGGCCACAGCTATTTAACATATCTATGAAACCAGTTAAAGGTTATAGATATGCTAAATGACCATGGCAGAGGTTAGCTTCAAAGCCGCTGCTATACAAAACAGCTGTGAATGGGCCTGCTCCAGGAGTCCCATCCCCCCCAGTTCAGACTTGTGGTGGGTGAGGACATCCTATATATATTTTTCTAATATTTCCTGGACATCTTGAGTTCTGGACCCCATTACAAATCCCTATTTGGGCCCACTTCTTGGCTGCACCCTGTTACATAATCCCTTTAAAAATTGTACTCCAGAGCATAACCTAAGACGAAAGCACTTCATCCCTTCTGTTATTAGAACTGTGTACTTCTTGCTTTGACTTTTAAAAATGACACAGCTACAAGGCATTCTGTTCCCCATGGCTGATCACTTCTTTCTAGTGAATGGCATTATGTTGGTGAATTAATTAAGAGTAAAATCTGATTTACATATTAACAAATATTAGACTTGTAGGAAAGTCACATCAGGAGGCAGCTCCTAGGAGAGGTTAAATGAGAAAAGAAAAAAAAAATCCAGGTTCCTTTTTGAGACAAAGCGCAGGACTTTGCATTTCTGGGGCTGCTTTGCTTCCACGTTCAGGCATCTTCTGAATAGAATAAAGGGGATTATTGTGCAGTTGCAAGTCTGTTCTACCACAGGTGGCAAGGTTTAGCCTCAGGTGAACGCTATTACCTCCTGTAGGGTGCCAAGCGACAGAAACCAGTTTGGTTACTAGCCAGGCCATTAGCAAACAAGGTCTCCCCTCTCGCTCGTTCTCCTCCCTCTATTTCAGATTTCTGTTCACAAAATCAGAATAATAAAGATGTTGATGCTATTTCTCTGTTAAGGAGATTTTCAGATGCAAAACATGCTAATGAATGTAAAGTACTTTGAAACCACCACATCCAGTATTGGGCCAGATAGATCCAAGGCACTTGGCAGAATGTGGAACAGGGGGACTTGTGAGGACCTTGCCTTTGAAGTGTCCCCAGTGGAGTGGACTGAGGCCAACAAGCGAAAACAAAATCGCGTAGTGCGGCAAGAGCATTGGGCCAGTGTGAAGCTTCCCCCAGTGCAGCCCGAAAAGCAGAGGTAGGGTTTGGGAAAGCTTTTAAGAGGATTTCTAGAGATGCTGTCTGGCGCTCTTATCTTCTTGTTCCACTGTGGAAGCTCACTCTAGGTAGTTTCCACAAATGGTGATGGCTTCCTACCTCTCTCTGTCTGAGATATTCTCTGGCCGTGGAGCAGGCAGGAAGTGTCAGGGGCCTAACACCTCTAGGAGAGACCCTCAACTCATGAGGGGCAGGAGAAATAGAGAAACCCCCAAACCTGTTTTCCTCTCTGTGGGACAACGCAGAGGTGTGCCTCACAAGGCTCTCAAAGACTTCCCAGCAGAGTCATCCCTCAGTGGCCCACTGCAGTAACCTGTTCATGGGCTCACCGTGTTGGCTTTTCCCTCCTCTCTGTCTACCTTCTCTGCTCCCCTACTTTGCTTTCCAGGACTCCCTTCCTGGGTAAACCACTCACGCCCACATCTTTGTTTCAGGGTGTGTCTTTGGGGGAACCCAACCTTAACCAGGAGATGACATCCGGATGGAGTCTCAAAGGTTAGCAGTTAGTGAAGCCTAGTGAGTTTAATGATATGTAAATTATACCTCAGTAAAGATTTTTGAGAAAAAAAATTAGTCAACCCGCCATGGAGGGAAGGAATATGTCAGGCAGAGGGAGTGACATTTGAAATAATAAGGATGGGATAGAGAACTTAGCTTGTTTTGGGAATTACAAATTGTCCAGGTTGGATAGGCAGCAGTTTGGAAAGGCAGAGAGGAGCTGGGTTAAAAAGGGTCTTATAAGCTTGGATAAAGAGCTGAGGGTTTATTCTGAAGGTGACAGGGAGCCATTTCAGGGCTTTAAGCAGGGGAGTTTATGGCCGGGTTTGTGTTTTATGAAGTTACTCTGGTGACCTCATGGAGGGCGGATAAAAGGAGAGCAAGGCTAGGGGCACAGAGACCAGCGAGGAGGGCATGTTACTAATTAGGACGAGAAGAGATGAGAGCCGGAAGCAAGGTAGAGGCTAGTAGGATGGTGAGGAAGGGAAGGACTCACGTTTTTAGGGAGATACAATGGCAGGACTGAGGTGATTGAAGAACAGAGCTAAGATTCTGCGTCACGGTTTCTGAAGACATAGTATCATTCCAAAGAGCTATACTAAACCACATCCAACCTTAGAGATGTTGGTTTATTTTTACCAAATTCTACTGGAGAACGGAGCTTCTCAGGGTGAGGAAGAAGAAAAGAGGAACTCTGTGAAGCTCTAAGTTACAACCATGTAGGGTTGAATGTAATGGTTTGGACAAGGAGAGCTGGACAAGAGAGGTTAGCGGCCCGAAGGAGTCCGCAAGGTGGATGCTAAAATCCATTAGGTTAAATCCATCACGTGCTGATTCATGGGGATTTATAAATGTCCTTGCTCCCAAGGGAATTGAGTTATATCTTAGGGCTAGTTGCTTAGAGACAACTTCATTTGGAGGACAAAGTAAGGAGATAAATGAACAGGTGAGGGGAGAGGAAAGTGACATGTGTGGCCTTCGTGGGCCAGATTCCCCAGAAACTTCCCTCTTTGGTTCATCCTAATTCTCTTCATCTTTATAATGTACACCTGGGGGTTTTCCTTCTGCTGACCCTCTAGAACCCATCTACCTCTGAGGATGACCAAAGACATACTCTCTATACAGGGACCTCCATTCCCTGGTAGCAGCTTACACTTCCGTTAGGAAACACATACACACTGCCCACATGCACATACTTTAATTTACACAATTAGAAATCACATTGAAGAAAACAGACACCAATGTTGTTTTACACACACACTCTTTCATGGACACCTGTGCGGGGGCACTATAAATGTGAGACTAATACAGTATTTTTCGTCCTATGATGAATGATACTGCTATGAACATTCATGTACCAGGTTTTGTGTGGCTATATGACTTCATTTCTCTTGGGTATATACCTGGCCGTGGAATAGCTGGGTGAGATGCTAAGCCTGTGCTTAACATTTTGAGACACTACTGAGTTGTTTCCAAAGAGCCTGAACCCTTTTACATTCCCAGCAGCAATGTGTTGTATTTGTTTTAATCATTATATATGAGAATTTTTTCTCTACTTACTGTTAGATGTTAGTTCAAGAAAACCTTTCTTGATTTGTCTGTCTTTTAAATTCTCCTTTGTGGCGAAAGACTTTTTTTTTTAACATCTAAAAATGTTACTCGAAAGTCCCCTAGTATCCTGGTAAGAATTATGATAACGAGACTATCTAGAAAATATACCAGACTGGACCAGTGTATTGCTTAGGTAGCTGTGGGAAGCGCTTGTTCAGAGATACCAGAATTTCAGGTCGTGAGGTCCGCATCCTGCTGTGGATGCCCAAACCTGTGGAATCTGCAGTGTGGGGGAATTATTTTAAGCCGTGGACCGGTAAACGGAATATGGGGACCACTCTGATGGTCTCTGTTTTTAGACTCAGAAGGGGAAAGGAAGTGGGAGAGGCCACAAGGAGCTGAAAGTCTCAGACAGAGTGGTGGGAAAGCCACAAAGACATCATGCTATTTATAGCTTTCATGGAAGCGAGAGAGGATAGTGCCTAAGGTACCATAGTGGGTCTGGTTTGGACCCACTTGGAAGCCTGCCCAGTTCAGTTCTTCCCCTATCCCTGTTCAAACTAGTCTCCCCAATGGACGCCTAGCAGTTCCAGCCTACATTTTTATCCATCCAGTACCCATCACTCCGGCCAGTAGGTGGTGAGGAAAAGTAGGTAATGGGAAAAAGAGAAAAAGGAGAACATGACCCTTCCCCCACTTCTTTGCCTCCTATTTACTATTAGTTGAGTAGGTATTCTGTTTAATTTGCCTCACCCGAAACGATGACGCTTTGGTCTCCATAAAGCCGTAGCATCACCTCAAGCACGGTAATGAACTCCCCTGTAGAGCAATAAAGGTGAAATAAGGTGGCGACAAAATCCTACAGGAGGGACTATTAACTAATGTTATTAAGTGATGCTTTCTAAATGAAAGTTCCCTCCACTGTAATATTTCATTATTAGCAGCCCTCGGGAGTTAAAAGAAAAGAAATACCTTTCTATTCTCTGGCTTGGTCTCCTGGTACTCATAAAGGAATGTAGGCTATGCTTTATGATGCCAAAAACCATCGATCAATCCAGTCAATTTGATAATAGAACAACAATCAACCACATTATTTGGCATTATGCAGGCACAACAGCCAATTGTTTGACTGAGATATTCACATGCAAATCAGTTATTTTGACATCTTATGGGCACAGTCCATGTCAATATTTAAATGGTAATTAAAAAATCATTAATTAGAACCATATTTGTTGATTACTTCATATATAGGAGTTTTTCTCATTTAACAGATGGCTTTGCATCAATCCCAACTTAGAAATTGGTAAACACAGATTTTTCAAAATGTAGAAGGAAGTAAATACATAAGAAGGGGCTAGAGGCAGAAAGCAACTTAAACATGACTTTGAAAACCGAGGTAGTGGTAATTCTTTAGTGCTGGTAAGTAATCTGTGCAAGAGATGCCACTTGCAAGTCCAAACACTGGAGGTGCAATTATTAATCTGGTGTGTTAGTGTCCTAAGGCTGCCATAACATAATACAAAAAAAACTGGGTAGCTTAAATAATAGAAATGTACTGTCTCATAGTTCTGGAGGCTAAAGGTCTGAGATCAAGGTGTCCATAGGATTGGTTCCTTCTGAGGGCTGGCAAGGGTAATCTATTCCAGGCTTCCCTCCTAGTTCCTGGTGGTTTGCTGGCAACTTTTGGCATTCCTTAGTCTACACTCATCATGTTCACATGGTGTACTTCCTCTGTGTGTGTGTGTGTGTGTGTGTGTGTGTGTGTGTGTGTGTGTGTGTCCTTGTTTCTAAGGACATCAGTTATATTGAATTAGGGGTCCACTCTACTCCAGTATGATTTCATCTTCACTAATTGCATGTGCAATTACCCTGTTTCCACACAATGTGCAGGGGGTTAGAATTGCAGTATATGAATTTTGAGGGGACACAATTCAGCCAATAACATCTGGCAAGAGATCAATACTGCCTCCACAGAGGCCTAGAGTCTCTGTGACCTCTGGCAAAAGTCATCCTTGACTGGATGCGTTTGTGTTAAGATAAGGGCATGTAGAAATCTGCTGTCAGCCAGATGCTAGGGGCCCACCCTATTTTTCAGTTAATGCCCTTTTGATGCCTCCGCTATACATTTAAAGAACTGGGATTAAGAATTGCTTTAGAACTTGGGGTCCAACATGTTTTTTACTTTTGATAAAATAACTCTCTCGCACAGGAGGTATTCTCCCTCCAATTTTTGTATTTTATATTTTGAACATATCAAATGCCCTTTTGGAGTCTTCCTTTCTACTTTATTTGAAAATATGCGCTCTAGTTGCCAAGCTTAGCTGCTCCATCCCTTCCCTCAGCCAATACTATGGCCATCTTCACCCCATCCTCACCTCATGTGGCCTTCTGTTTGGATTTGGGAGAATCACTTGTCTACCATTTCCCTCCTGGAAGAAAGGGGATAGATGTTATCCTTTTAAATATCCTGAACACCGAGGTTAGAAGCATCATGTCTGTTTGGTCAGCCCTTGCCGAGAGTGATGGACTGCTTTGCAAGGCCATCTTTCTTGAGGACATCGCTAGCAATGCTCTGATAGACTTTTGGTGAGGAATGTCATAGGATATTTGCATCGGTATGAAACTGCTCTTAGAAATTACCTTGCTTTTACCTGTGGTATACCCTCTCATCTTGCTCTGCTTCTTTTGAGAACTTTTTTGGAAGTGGCTTCTTTTGATTGTGGATGATTTTTGTTGCAAAGCTTTTAGTGAGAAAATAATACGGGCTATATTTGCATGATGCAAGAACAATTGGAGGATTGAACCAAACCAGTGGACACTTTGGTGGGAAAAACGTCACCATCAAGGTTTCTTTCGGCACCTCTTTGTCAAGTGTTATGTGTATATACAAACACATTCCATGATTAGATGTTGATACGCGTACATATACAAAGTCATGTTCCTTACTTGTCAAGTGGAAGCGACTGAAGTAAACCACAGTTGTCTCTCTATACAAATCAATGACCAAACATTTATTATCAGCCCACTGTGTGGATCATTAGGTGGGGTGCAAGGAGGCAAAGATCAAGCTTCTTGTTTTCAACAAGCTTGGTATCTTGGTGGGTAGAGAAGATTCTTGATTCATTCAGCAAAAATCAATTAAGAACTAATATAGGCCAGCTCCAAATTGAGAAGTGATATATGTTGTAAGTAAGAGATCATCCCTATCTCCAGAAGGTTATAGTTTACTGGAGAATTTAGAGAGATTGACAGAAGGTGGCAGGAGTGTGGCAAGGACTTTAATAGAGGAAAGCATAGGACATTGTAAGAGTTGGTATTGGAGTGTCTAACTTGGACTGAGAGAGTTAGGGAGGCTTCCTGGAGGTGGAAGATAACTAAGACCAATGCATACTAGTGGCATTAGTGTTCCACACTAAATGAGTGATGCAGGTGTAAGTGGCGTTCAAAGATGGAGGAAGTCACTCTGTGCTGGGGTGATGAGGAGAGACTTCATGGAGGAGTGGGGTTTGAGATAAACTGAAAGTTGATGTCAAAAAGTACACACATCTGTGAGCGCGGGCTGGGAACCAAGCGGTCCCGGTTTGATTCCCAGTCAGGGCACATGCCTGGGTTGCAGGCCAGGTCCCCGTGAGGGCCATGTGAGAGGCAACCATACATTGCTGTTTCTCTCCCTCTCTTTCTCCCTCCCTTTCCCTCTCTCTAAAAATAAATAAAAATAAAATCTTTAAAAAAAAAAAAGTACACACATCTGGCCACTCTTCAACTGTGCACTATGGAAATTCTCTGTAGGGAGTTAGGGTGATGGGACAAGCCTGGAATCTAGTAGAAGTTGGAGCTAGATAGAATTAACCACAAGAAAAGGATTTTGCGCCCTGGCTGGTATAGGTCAGTTGGTTGTAGCATCATCCCGCACACCAAAAGTTTGTGGGTTCAATTCCTGGTCAGGGCACATACCTACCTTGCGGGTTCTATCCCTAGTCTGGTTGCATACCAGGGTGGGAGGGCAATTGATTGATGTTTCTCTCTCACATCTCTTTCTGCCTGTCTCTCTTTCCCCTTCCTCTCCCTCTAAACTCAATAAACATGTTTTTAAAATTAAAAAAAAGAAAAGGATTTGGCATTGAATTCAAACCTGCTAGTAGTGTTTCCAAGGGTTGTCACCAGTGTCAACAGTATTAGTGTAGGCTAGGGGGTTGCAAGGGAGAGGTGTGCCTCACGTGATGTGGGTTTGGGAATGAAGCAGTGTGGTTACTTTGAGTTGATGGATATATTTGGAAGGAGGAGGCAATTCTGGTGTATGATGTAAGAAGGCTTTTGTCTGCCAGTTGCAAAAACTCAGCTAAGAGTGGTGTTAACAAAAAATATCGATTTTTCTCCTGCAGAATGCAAAATCTGGAGGTAGACACTGGATATTGGTTCAATGGCTCAAGAATGTCAGAGATGGCTTCTCCGCCATTTTCTTGGCCTTCTCTTAATGTTTTTTGCCTTATTATTGAAATATGTCACACTTCTAGACATTAGATATGCATTTTAGTCAGGGAAAAGGTGCAAAGTTATGTCTGTTCCTTTAATAAGGAAAGCATTTTTTGCAGAAGCATCCCTGCAGATTTTACCTTATGTGTTAATGGCCAAACCTGTAGCAGATAGACACAGCGAAAATCAAGACAGGTTCAGAAAGAGATTAGGGATTTCAGCCTGTCAGAAACGTGTGTGTATGCTCACGCACGTGCGTGCGTGCGTGCGTGCGTTTTGTTAGGGCTACTTACAGCTTGGGCCGGGATACAGGACTAGGTGCAGTACCAGTAACGGCCTCAAGGGGGAACCAGAGAGAAGGCCACGCTGCTGAGCCCCACACAGTGCTTCATTTCATGACTATTTGGGGTCACTCCTGTCCAGCATCTTTGATTCTGTATGACTCCCCTGTGTCCATATCCTCGTCCTGCCCCTCAGATGTTTGCTTTCTCTTCGATTTTGTCATTGGCCATCTCTTCTAACTCTGTCCACACCTGGAGAGAAGTCAGGAAGCCAACACTGGCAGGGCCTGAGACTCCTGCCAGGCCTAGAAACTGTGCCAGTCATGAGCTCCCTCTGGGTAGGGTTCGCGGTTGCCAAGGATCACATCCCAGCCAGACAGAGAAGAGGAAAATAAGGGGGGCTTCAGTGCCTGATGATTGTGCCAGGCCAGTCAGTGTGGAGCCAGACTGGAGTTAAGAAAAGAAATCTGTTTTCTGAAGAAAAGTTTGATTCTGGACTTCTTCATTTTCTCCATGGTTTTTGCTTTTCCCTTTAGTGTCTTGCTAAACTTTTCCAGAAACCCTGCCCTTGTCATCTCAGAACTAAAAGAAAAAAGGAATTGCCTGTATCACACCAATAAGACCTTCTTTCTTACCTCCCAGGCCAAGAATAGGAGAAGCCAACCTGTCCTGGCCTGTGATTCTGGTAAGAATATGGCAGTTAGTGAGGTAAATACCTTGGAGAGGGTAACCAAGGACAAGGGTGATTTCTACTGTCCTCTTATAAGGGTGTTCATTTAGAAGTGATTCTCAACCAACTTTGCTGGTGAGATTGGGGAATCAGAATGTTTGCTGAAGCTGACATATGATGACAAAGCAGCACTTGCCCTACTGAGTATTTTTTAATCACAGTGTTTAATTTCTTTTGCATTTCAGAGAGTATCAAAAGTGATACTCTTCACAAGGCTGAGAAACCCTGCAAGGGACAGTGATGCAGGACAGAGTGGGGCATCCTGTGGAGACAAGTAAGAAAAACCCGATCCACATTGCAGAGCTGCCTAAGACGAGAACCTCTCTGAAGTATCCGTGAGAGGACTTGGTCACTGTGATGAGTGACCTAAGGCAGGAGCTAGGCTTTGGGCTTTAGGAGTCTGGTGAAGCCTATGAACCCCCTCTCAGAAAATGTTTTTTTTTTTTTTTTCTTAAACAGCAATGTATGGTTGCCTCTCACATGGTCCTCACTGGGGACCCGGCCCACAACCCAGGCATGTGCCCCGACTGGGAATCGAACCGGGACCCCCTGGTTCCCAGCCCGTGCTCAATCCACTGAACCACACCAGCCAGGGCAGAAAATGTTTTTTAAATGCATAAAATCACATTAATAGGATAACAAAGGAAATCAATTATATTGAAATACAGTTATGAAACTATTAAAGAACCAGATTTGTGATAAATGTGCTTCTTTTTAAAAATTTTTATTTATTGATTGGAGAGAGAGAGAGAGAGAGTAAGGGAGAGAGAGAGAGACAGAGAGATAGATAGATTTGTTGTTCCACTTATTTATGCATTCATTGGTGGTTTCTTGTATGTGCCCTGACTGGGGATCAAACCTGCAACCTTGGGTATCAGGACAACACTCTAACCAACTGAGTTACCCAGCTAGGGCCACTTCTTTATTAACATTTTAAATAACAAGATCTAGTGAGAGGTAGAATTAACTGCTGTCATTTTGAAGTAGTGATTGTAATTTCGAAGTGGTGATATGAGGAGTCTTAAACAGCATTTTGAGATATCTGCAACAGCTGAAATGTGATATGGTAACAACTGTGAATTTTATTGGTTGCAAAGTCACAGGCACTGCTAGTGTAGCTGAGGTTTCCTACCTATGTTGAGTTAAAGCAACTGCCAAATTTCAGTTAGAGACTGAAAACGAAAGGTACAATTTTCCCATCCAAGTTATGGACCCCCTGAATTCCACGCATAGATCCCACAGGAGTCCACAGGTTTAGAAACAGCTACAGAGTGGAGACAGAGGGGACTGCATGGTGGCAGGTTCAGGTTGCAGTGAAGGGGGGCAGGCAGTAGACCAGACACTGACCATGGCAGCATCTCAGTCATCTGTCCTGGACACTGTCCATCCTTTCATGAAAGGGCTGGTGTAGAAGCTGCACTCCATTTTCTGGGTCTGTTTGGGCTCTTAGATAACGCCAAGTCCAGGAAATGGCGCTGTTAATTTTTTACTGGCAGTGGACTTGGTTATCTTGCAGGAGATGAATGGACTTGGAGTCTGGTCCAAGCCTGTGAAGGTTTCTGGTGATGGTTTGCTCCCAGTCTTCCTGCCCTGACTGGCTCTGATGAGCATTCACGTGATGTCAGCTGAATGTGCTGAATGCAAATGAAAAGCCAACATCAAATGCAAAGGAAGGGGGCAAGAAAAAGACTTGGTTTTGGGTCACCCGCCTTTCTGAATATGGCACCGGGAGCCTAATGGCTAACACACATTGAGCCTGCCGTCAGAAGGTTGCCGGAAGACTTGTGTTAATCATTATTGTCATTTTGCAAACAGAGAAAGAGGACCAGCAATGAGTTCAAGGCTGAGGAGCATGTCAAACAGAGTGTGATGAATAGAATTTCCAACCAAAGAATCACAATCCTTCTGGCCATGGATGCAGTTAGTTACACTTTTAAAAGCATGTGCACCAGTAAGCTAGTTGTTCTTGAATGCCCGGCACCTGACGAGCAAGGTAAGGGTGGAGGCCTCTTCAGCTGTGATGGTCAGGCAAAGCCTCTCGGAAGGGGTGACACTGGAGTTGAGAGCAAAGTGAGGAGAAGCAGGCAGCCACACAAAGACCTGGGTAAAAGCACTCCAGATGGCAGGAATAGCGTGTGGGGATGCCCTGGGAGAGCAGCAAGCTTTGAGAGACAGGTGGAAAGCCAGTGTGGGTGAGAGGGAATACTGCAGGAGGCGGAGCCCAAGAGAAAGGGGGGCCCAGCGCCTGGAGTGCCCCAGAGGTCACAGGGAGGAGACAGGATTGCAGTCAGGTTGAAAGCAGAAGCCTCTGGAGGATTTCAGACGGAGCAGCCTACTCGATCAGCACTCTCTGTGGTCAGTATCCCACCATAGCTCTGTCTGCTGGGTGCCGACAGACCAGTGAGGGCAAGAGTGGGAAGGAGGCAGATGCAGTCTCCTGGGGGGGAGTCGTGTGACTTGAACTAGGGTTGTAGCGTCCAGGTGGTGAGAAGTGGCCAGATCCTGGAAATATTTTAGAGGTGTGGCCAATGGGACTTACTGATGAACTAGATAAGGGATATGAGGGAAAGAGTGACATCAGGAATGGCTCCTTAGTAATGTGGGGAGGTGTTTCTGAGAGGGAAAAACGGTGAGTTGTGTACAGTTTGCCTTGTGTCCTCTGACATGCCCCTCACACCCTCGGTGACCTTTTTGACTGTACCACCTTCTCAGTCTCTAATTTCCTTTATGCCTTCTCAAGGGTTGTAACAATATATCTCTTTCTTAGAAAGACATAGGGGTTAGTAGATGAAGGGCAGGGCTTAGAACAAAGGACTGGAGTTTGACTCCTGCCTCCCCTCCTCATTTATCTGTTGTGTGACCCGGGCAACTTTGTTCTCTGAATATCAATTACTTTTCATCCATAGAGTGGAATGAAAAGAGTTATCTCATAGAGTTTTTTGGATACTGAGTAACAAACACAGTGAATGAAAAAGTGCCTCGCCCAGAGAAGGCTCTCAGCAAACTCATCCCAACTTCCATTCAATTCATTGGGTTGGCCAAAAAGTTCATTTGTTTTTTTTCCGTATGATGGCTCTAGTAGCGCTTAGTTGTCTTTAACTTCATTCGAAATAGTTTTGTTAGATTGTATTGTGACAGCTGTCACGTCAGTGTGCGTTTAAGAAAAATAATCAAAATTGGTGAATTTTTGTGAAGCCATTTTAGAATTGTAGATGGAAGAAAATATGTATCATTTTTGGCATATTATGCGTTATTATTTGAAAAAAGGTAAAAATGCACTGAAATGCAAAAAAAGATTTGTGGTGTGTATAGAGAAGGTGCCGTGACTGATTGAATGTGTCAAAAGAGGTTTGCAAAGTTTTGTGTTGGAGATTTCTCGTTGGATGATGTTCCACAGTCGGGACCAGTTGAAGTTGATAGCAGTGTTATACCACGTGGGAGATAGCCAACATACTCAAAATATCCACATCAATAAACTTATTGGTGAAAATGAAAGGTATGTGTTTTATTTTATGGAAAAATCTAAACGGACTTTTGCGCCAACCCAATGCCTGGCTATTTAAAGCCTGGTTTAGTGACGGCTGGATAGCTATTTATAATAAACTAAATCATGTTAAGACATTATGTGGTTCTCACCCTGGCTGGTGTGGCTCAGTGGATTGAGTGCCAGCCTGTGAACCTTTTAAGGGTCATTGGTTCGATTCCCAGTCAGGGCACATGCGTGGGTTGCCGGCCAGGTCCTCAGTAGGGGGCGCTCCAGAGGCAACCACACATTGGTGTTTCTCTCCCTCTCTTTCTCTCTCCCTTCCCCTCTCTAAAAATAAATAAAATCCTTTTTTAAAGACATTGCATGGTTCTCAAAGCTGGCCACAAATAAAAGTAACTGGAGAGCTTTAAAGAAATACTCAAGCCTATATCCCACCTGTATGGTTTTCTGATTTGATTGGTTTCGGGTATCAGAGAGTCATTATTTTTAAAAGCTCCACAGATATTTCCAATGAGCAGCTAGGTTTAAGAACCCCTATTAAGTTAGTAGATGCTTTTAATTAATTTATTTTTTAATATATTTTATTTATTTTTAGAGAGAGGGGAAAGGAGGGAGAAAGAGAGGAAGAGAAACATCTATGTGTGTATGTTCTATAGATGTATCCACCCACTCCCATTCTTCTTTGGTTGATAGCTACTGGGGAGGCTGTTAGCTCCTGGCCTTTCCTGCTCCCCCCGTGTTTGGACAGAGCATGCTCTGGTGGCTAGAGAGGGCTTTCGGAAGGATTGCGTGGCAAGGGGACGTGGCCAGCATACTAACGGCTTCTACTATATCTGTTATACTGGGGATCTCTGTGCGTGTACCCCATCGCTAAGAGTGGCAAAAAGTTAAATATTTTGCTGGAGGTTTATAAGTCCAAATCGATGATAATTCAGAGAGATATATAGGATACATAATATACAATAAATGCTTAGGATATATGGATATCTTCAGCAAATACAAACAGGTCGACAGATTAGGAAGGAATGTGTACCCTTATGCAAACTGACATTTATCCCAGTCAATAGTAATTCCTTTCCTATTCTGTAGATAAACTAGTAGGATTTGTGGGTGGGAAATTTAAGAAATCTCAAAGACATCATAACACGATTGTCAGAAAAATGTGCATAATTACTTTTATATGCCTTACCTATAACTTTCTGACAATTGACAGGGAAAATACAAATGGATTTAAACCAACAAATTTATCAAAAATATTTTTGTCTGCCCATTTGACACAGATTTAAGAGCTATTACCCTGAATGCAGGTTGCTCTGTAAATTAGGGTTTATGATACCAGCCCTGCTTGAAAGGCATATAATGAAGACAAGTGGCGAAGAATAATGGTAAATAACGGGGAGAAAATCGCCGTGCAGAGCTCTAGATGCGTGACGGGGATGTGTGTCCTGTGTGCTGGAGGCCAGGTGGGGGTGAAGACTAGAATTTAAGATGGGCCAGCAGCTAGCCTAAGGAATTGGTAAATAAAACAGAGCCATTGTGAAATGTTTGTCTTAGACTTCGTTTTCTTTATAGGATTTCATGTGTTTTCCCCCCTAAAAGGTAAACTCAAGCAGAGGCTGCTGGTAACTCAAACAATTATTTATTGAGGTAAGGTCTTATCCTGTCGCACAAATGTCAACTGGAAGCGTTAGAAAAAAAAATATTTACTTTGGCGGGCTTGTATTTTGCTTTGAGTTGGACTAAAACCATTAGCATTTATTCCCAACTCCCCCCACTGCCTAGAAATCACTGAGCCAAAGACTGGCTTCATTTTCTTGAGGTTGTAGTAGTTCTGGGGGTGAGAGGGCTCAGTGATGTTCAGAAAGGGAACTAAATGATACAGTCAGCATCCACCCAAGCTTAGTTTTAAAGTGCTCACCTCGATTCATTGCATTAATAACATTAATAATTTTTAGAAGCGATCTTTTTTTAAACTAAAGTTACTTATTTAGGGAATCATCTTCCTACATTTCTTGAAATATTTGTTGGTTAATATTTAAGCGCAATACAACACAACCCAAACAGTAGAACAATGAAGATTCCCTACAGATATAACAATATAATTATGGCATTCATGTATAAAAACCCACAGTAAAGAGTTTCCAGTTTTCAAAATGATTCTTTTAGCTTGAATTCATTTCTGGGTTAAGGTTTATGCCAGGGTGGAAGGAGCTCAGTTTAGTTTTGAAAGTGCAGTTACTGATGGGCTTGTTAAATATCAGGGGTTGGGAACCTTTTCATAAACCCTGTGTGAAGGTCCTGTTCACTTTTCTCCTCTGTGGGGTTGGCTGAGTCCTCATGCCAGAGCGTAAACGTGATTACATCTGTGGCCTCTAATTCCTGTGAGGGTTGGTACGTTGTACGCCCCTCTGGTGACTGGCAGGGGAGCGCCGCGTTTGAAAGGAGTGGGGAGGGAAGGGATGATCGTCCGTGGCCCGGCGTCATTATAAATCACCGCTGTTGACATGTAGGATAGGTGCATTTGCCTGTGGGGTTCATGCATAAAGGAACTCCTTGAGGACTCCCACAGACCTCTTTCATTGGTGCTACCTTTAGATGTAGATGATAGGTCCTTGTAAGATGCCCTGGAAACCACATTACAATGGAAGGAGGAAGAAAGGTAGAAAGAAGGGTGAGAGATGGTGATATTATTAGGATCACCTCTACAACGTCTAAAAATAATATTGATCTTTTCCCCAATCCCTCACTAGCAATGGAAAAATCCACTTTCTTCCTTCATTGATAGTCATTGCTTTGCTGAGACTATCAGGATCCAGTTAAGAAAAGAGAAACTACACTAGGAATTTCAGTGGAAGAGATTTAATACAGGAATTGGTTATACAGGTGTTGTGGGGGCTAGAGAGCAAAAGGGGAATCCTAGGGAAGCCAGGGATGTCTAGTTGCAGGAAGCAGTTACTAACCTGGGCTGGGAAGATAAGAGGGAGAAATGGTGTCTTTGAATCTAGGAACTTGGAAAAGATTCCTTCCAGGCCTGGACCTCTGCGGAGCAGGTCCCCTGCTGATGGCACTGGGGCCCACCAGGGGCTGGTCCAGTGGGTGCTCTCTGGCCTCCGTGGCATGGCCCAGTGGGTTAGGGAGCACAGATGACTGACCCTCCAACCACTGCTGGCACCTCGCCAGCTAGCATGGGAGCTGGGAACTGTGCATTGTATAGTCCCAGCTCCAGGTTCACAGAAAGGTGAGCTTAGAGCTGAGAGACAACAGATTAAAGAGTCGCAGTGAGCCCTGGCTGGTGTAGCTCAGTGGATTGAGCGCAGGCCAGGAACCAAAGGGTCCCGGTTCGATTCCCAGTCAGGGCACATGCCTGGGTTGCAGGCCAGGTCCCCAGTGAGGACCATGTGAGAGGCAACCATACATTGCTGTTTCTCTCCCTCTCTGTCTCCCTCCCTTCCCCTCTCTCTAAAAATAAATAAATAAAATCTTAGAAAAAAAAAAAGAGTCGCAGTGATCCTCTGTCATCAACAGGAGTGGGCCTTTGTCCTTTACCCTGGTCTGTGCTTTCCACTCCTTTCTGTCCACAAAGAACTCCCCAGCCTGTCCTGTTCCTTGCACGCCCCCCCTGATGGGGGAAGGCCGTTGCACCAAATGAAGATGGTGGAACTTTGGTTTCTACTTAATGTCAGCAATATTTTCTCCACTGCTGTACTTCCAGAGGACATGCTGAAGCCTTGCATATTTAATTGAATGGAATAATGTAATTTTGATTTGACTTTAAAATATATCATTAATTTCAACAAGATTCAAGAATACTGAGGCTGGAGAAAAATGAGGAATGAAAACGAACACATTGGAAAAGTTTACCTCAAGCAATAGATAAATACATCTCCTTCATAATCTCTTATAAAATACTTCACTGTTTATAAGTCAAAACATTCTTGCCCTGGCTGGTGTAGCTCAGTGGATTGAGCGCCAGCCTGTGAACCAAAGGGTTACCAGTTCGATTCCCAGTCAGGACACATGCCTAGGTTGTGGGCCAGGTCCCCAGTGGGACGTGTGAGAGACAACCACACACTGATGTTTCTCTCCCTCTCTTTTTCCCTCCCTTCCCACCTCTCTAAAAATAAATAAATAAAATCTTTAACAAAATTCCTATTCCAATTTATTTGAGGGATTTAATAAGGTCTTAAAATCGTCCTAGTTCACTTTTAAATGAACCAGCAGTCTGTAACGTTCCCTTTGGTCCATGTATGCAAATTGATCTTTGAGGCTGATGCAGGTGACAATGGAATTTTCCAACTGCAGAGCAATATATGCTTAATTATACATGGTATTGTTAGAGACATCCATTTTTCATAGAATTATGAAGGTTTCATAACTTTGGCAAAGTCATTTAATGAAAGCAATACTGAGATTGTGGCACTGATATTCTCAGTAACATCTCTAATCACCAGTGATTAGGCTTTACAGGGATTTTAAATTTGTGATAAATAACCCCTTGTATATATAAGGGTATGTGCTTTATTAAAAACATTTTCTGTTTGTCAGTGAAAGTTTTTGATAAGATAAGCTGGCTCCCGGGTGATATCATCCTTTACTGTCCAGCAATGAGCATGCTTTACTTTAGGAAATATTTGGGGATGGATGGAAAGAAGTCGCGAAGTTTATAGGGAGAAGGATAAATATCTGTGTTGGTTATTTGTTTCAATGACTATTTGTGAAGTGCTACAGCTGATAAACTCTTTTTTTGAGTCTGGAACTCACAGACATAGTTTTCACATCAAGGAAATTAGAACCAATGCCCAGATAAGGTTATTTCCTGCTCTACTTTCATTTTTCAGACTTATGACCTGAGTTATCTCGCTCTATGGGAGTTTTGGAAATTTTACTTGTCTTTTTTTAATTCCCTGTCCTTGGCACATATATTTCTTCAGTCTTGTCTCAAATCCCCAAATATATTTGCTTATCTGCTGGGCTGGCAAGATAATGCTCCCCTCCCCCCTTTTAATCAGATTTTCTCAGAAAGATGGAAATAGTGGTGGCATATGGTTTGGGTCAGGGTATGCTTCCTTCCCATTCGCTTTAGGTCGACTCAGTACCACAGAGTTCCCTGTAGATAAATTAGGCACTTGTGAAAACAGAATGAAGTTGTTCAGACCTACAGCTATGCTAAGTGATAATACCTTATATTGCATAATGTTTTAAAGGGCACTATCTCCTATCAAAACTCTTACCTCATTGAATCTTAATTGTATTGTTTATAGGTCTTTCTTTCTTCATAGCAAGTGAGCTTTTGGAGGACCAGGCATATATGTATTTGTCATGTGGCAGGCCCAGTGCCTGGCATGTAATTAGTGCTTTAATAACCATTGGTTGAATATGGGATCAGTCTTATACTAGCTTTACTCACAATGTTACCATGAATCATTAGATTCAGGTTAACTAATCATTAGATGGAAAAACTCTGACCACTGAGCACTAAGCCTGGTACACCGATGGCTCTCAGTTAAATACTTTTGGATTGTTATTATTTGTAATCCTCACTAGAGGATATGTTTTTATTGGTTTTAGAGAGAGAGGAAGAGAGGACAGAAGAGGAACATCGATGTGAGAGAGAAACATTGATGGGTAGCCTCCTGTGCATACCCCGACCAGGGTTTGAACCCACAACCTATATGTGCCCAGACCAGGAATCAAATCTGCAACCTTTTCTTAGAAGATTTTATTTTTATTTAATTTTAGAGAGAGGGGAAGGGAGGGAGACAGAGAGGGAGAGAAACAGCAATGTATGGTTGCCTCTCACATGGCCCTCACGGGGACCTAGCCTGCAACCTAGGCATATGCCCTGACTGGGAATTGAACCGAGACCCTTTGGTTCCCAGCCCGTGCTCAATCCACTGAGCTACACCAGCCAGGGCAAATCTGCAACCTTTTTACCCGGGGACGTGCCCACTGAAAATGATCCTAGAGAGAGGGGAAGGAAGGGAGACAGAGAGGGAGAGAAGCATTGATTTGAGAGGGAAACATCTATCATATCAGTTGCATCTCATAGGCACCCAGACAGGGATCAGACCTGCAACCTACATATATGCCCTGACTGGAATCGTACCTGTGCTGTTTCGGTGCCTGGGTTGATGCTCCAATCAACCGAGCCACTGGGCCAGGCCAGGGCTAAATGCTTTTGAACTAAGTAACGACTTCGTGTTGCAAATAGGATGCTTGTAAGGGGTGAAGCCCTGGAATGCAGATCCTTAGCTTGTTGAAGTGAGGGTTTTTCCATACTACCCAGGGATTCTCACATACATCCATAGCTAAAAGAGCAGCAAAGGCTTATTTCATTGGTTCTCTAAGTAAATTCAATTATTCAGTTGAATGAATACATCATATGAGACCATCTTCACAATGCATGACAGTGGAAGGAGAGCAGTGGTGAAAAGAGTTCAAAATAGTGGCTAATCCCTTAAAGCACCTACTTCTCCCAGAAATGTAAAATATGATGGGCTAGCAGATTTACCTTTGTTATTAGATTTTGATTATTAGATTTTGATTACAGCTGTAGCAGGCTGCAATGGGATTTGTGTGGGTGGATTTTTAATCATCGTTCCTTTGACTGTAAGCTCCAGGAGGCCAGCTTCCATCACGGTCAGCACTGTTTCCTCAGTGCCTAGCACAGTGCCGGGAATATCTTAGGTGCTGTCGTAGACTGCATTAGTGGGCCCAATTCTTCACTCCTCTTGTAGCCACATCCTTTGCCATGTGACTTTGCGGTTTGTCCCATTAAAGAGGCAGAATCTATTTTCCTGCCTCTTGGCTTTGAGTTTGGCTATGTGACTTGCTTTGGCCAATGGAATATTAGCAGGCCAAAGGCTTGGAGAGAGAATGAAAGCTTGGAAAGCACTTGAAAATGAGACTTATCTCCTTGTACCTCAGCTATTGCTGGGAGAGGTACCTGCCTCGGCTCTGGGTCGGTCCCAGGAGGAGGAGGAGAGACCCATGGAACAGATATGCAGCACCACAGCCAAACCTGGGCTATATCAGCCAATTCACAGCTTAGACCAGCAGAGCCTATCCGAAATCATCTGCCCCTCAACCAACACGAATCTGTGAGAGTGTAATGACTGATGTTTAAAGCTTCTTAGTTTGGTGTGGTTGGAGTATAGTTGTGGCCTTGGCTAACTGATTCAGGTGCATAAGTGATATTTGCTGAACAGATGAATGCATGAACGATATTGTATGGCCAGCTGTTCCTAGCTACCTATTTTTTAAAGGTTTTATTTATTTTTAGAGAGAAGGGAAGGGATGGAGAAAGACAGGGGGAGAAACATCAATGTGTGGTTGCCTCTCACATGCCCCATACTGGAGACCTGGCTTGCAACCCAGGCATGCCCCCGGAGTGGGAACCGAACTGGTGATGCTTTGGTTTGCAGGCCTGCACCCAGTCCACTGAGCCACACCAGCCAGGACTACCTATTTTTTTTTTCTAGTATAACTCCTCGGAATAAGCTATCAGGCAATGGGATGTGGAAGAAAGTGCCCAAGGCTCTGTCTGAGTCAGGAGACGCAGGTTTGAGCAATGGGTCTCCCAACTTAAGTGGCTTCCTGGAGACAGATCTGTTAAGTGAGGTCTGTACCAAATACATATCCTGGCAATTTCATGGGAAGGGTATGAAGGTGAGAAGAGATGGTAGACTTTGAAAAAGCTGGGTGTCCTCTACTTATATTATTACCAGCTTTGACCATCATGACCCATACAGCTGACCTCATCAGAGAATGAGTTATTTCACAAAAGAACACTTTTCAGAAAGTTTATGTGTATAGATGCCATTATATTTATCTTTACTTTTGTTGTAGCCTACTTAAACATAGTATTTCGACATAATCATTACTTCTAAATGACTCTGGATTGTAATTATGAGCAACGACAGTTTTGTCACTGCATCAACCCAACTGTAAAATAAGAAGGGGTCTTGGTGGCCTACAATGACCTCTATTTTTTTTAAAGAGAGCCTTTAAAAAAAGATTTTATTTATTTATTTTTAGAGAGAGGGGAAGGGAGGGAGAATGAGAGGGAGAGAAACATCAACGTGTGGTTGCCTCTCGCGTGCCCCCTACCTACTGGGGACCTGGCCTGTAACCTGGGCATGTGCCCTGACTGGGAATCAAATCTGCAACTTTTTGGTTTGTGGGATGATGCTCAACCCCCTGAGCCACACCAGTCAGAGCTGCAATGACCTCTATTATCCTTTCTTGTTCTAATATTTTTTCTTTATTGTGCTGCCACACACTGGTGTCTTTGGGGCTATTGAAACATTGAGGACACACGTGGTCCATTCACAGAATGTCCATGCCTCACCCGACTGCTCTGCTCGAGCAACTTATGCCTACTCTGTTCAAATCTTGTTCCTTGTCCCTGATAGTCTTTCTTCAGCTATTAGTGTGTTGTGTCTAATCCACTGCCTTTTTTTACACGCATATCACCCAGAGGGAACCAGTACTATTTCTCTATATTTTTAATATTATGAAGTTTATAGCTTTTGGGGGCATCTGTGCTGCACAAAAGTCCTTACTAATTTTGAAGTCCCCTGGGTTACAACTGGTTGAAGTTACTGCGAGTTGGACCTCCGTAGGTGAGGTTTTCCTGGATTGTTGGCCTGCTGTCCACAGAAGTGCATTGGTACAGTCTTGAGTATGTATCCAAATCATTCACCCTCCCCCTTCACTCCACATTGCTTTATGTGCTTTGTAGGGAAACCAAGCCATTTTTTCCGAAACTTGGTTTGTGTCTTTTCTGCTTATCTCCTATTTTTTTGCCTTCAGATGGAGAGCACCATGTCACATCCTACTGCGTGAGAATAAACCTGGACATGTTGATCACAGTTGAGCCTCTTCTGACCTGTGGTCCAACTAAGATTCTGTCACATCAGTTATGTCACGGCGTGTAGTGGAAAGAATGGAAATGTTTCATCTTTCTGGCTGTGTGGTGAAAAATCTCTAAGTTCTAGTTTTCCCATCTGTAAAATGAGGTTAGTCACAGTTCCTAATTCATTGTCCCATTGTGATGTTTTAATGAAGTATGTGTAAGGCAGTATATCACCATGCTTGGCAGATGTAAGCATTTAAAAGAATTCTTCTCATTACTAATATCTGTTGCTTGTAGAAATTTGTAAGATATACAGTAGTACAAAATAAAGATTAAAAATAACAGAATTCTACCATTTATAGAACTATTATTAATATATAGACTTACATATTATGTGTGTGGGAAGGGTGTGCATGCCCAGCCCATTCTGCATTACTCTACAAAATGAGCACTTCCCAAAGCAATTCTGATTAGAACCTCATTGTGAGCCTCATTTGGTGTTTCCCAGGCCCTATTTTGGAGCAAGGGCCTGTGAAACACCAATTTTTTTTTTAGCGAGTATCTTCCCAAATGACTGGGGAGGGGAGGTGTTCATAGTCAAATCACATGGAGCAATTGAAAGCTTCATTTTCAAATAATTTGGCTCAGTTCAATGATATTTTCTAGGCATGTGCTACATGGATTACACATAGTCATTTCTATGTTTATCCTAGATAAAACATCAAGAGTAAAACTGCTCTAGATTTTTGTTGTTGATGCTGTAGGTCCAGCATCATCCTGGATGGGATGGTAGGAATTATCTGTTACACAGCAGTTTCATTTTTTGATAAGGGACTGCCATTTTTCCCTTGGAGATACCCCACAGATTAGGCAGCCAGAAATCAAGTTCAATGCTCCAAATGTCAAAGGTTCAACCGACAAAGAAATTATTTCAACATCATGGTGTGAAGTACAAAGCAAGCTTTTTCCTGGAATTTTGACTGGAACTCACATCTGAGAACAAAAAGCACCAAGGCCTTGGTGTTTCAAGTTCAGAAAACTGCCAATCTGTAGGAACAGTCATCTCCCTCCAGAGTCTGCCTGCTGAGAGGCACCGTTTCAGCACAATAGTTATCTACGCCCCTAATCCATCTTCTTCGTTCCCCCTCAGTCAAGTAAAATGTAACTATAGGCTATGAGGCCATTTGGGGGTGCAATGGCGATTACAGATGCATGGAGTGCTAACCATCCCTTCTCCCTCCCCTCCCTATGGGGCATTCAACTTGTCAACTCCTACAAGATTGGGGGTGACAGAACTGCCACCACCTCCCCACCCCAAATCTCCTGAACCAGCATTGCTGAGCCACCAAGCCAGAGGGGTGCCAGATGCTCTGGGATGATGATTCTGGCTCACAGTGTCATGGCTGAGATGAGAACTCATAGCTGAGAGGCAGAGGGCCAGGTGCAGCCAGCATTCCTACTCTTAGGCATGAGAAGAGTCTGGGGCTTTCCTGTGCTTGAGTGGAAAGTCACTAGGGAAGGTGGCTAGAATGTCAACTGTCTTATTTGTGTCCCCCAAGAGGGCTGTCAGCTCAGTGAAGGAAGGAGTCCCATCACCTGGTCACCATTCCCTTTACTAATCAGAAGTTTGGTTCTTTTCCGATTTGTGGTTAGCACGTTTTGATTTCCTTTTCTCTTTTCCACCTTTCTTTTTGTGCCTGGGAATAAAGTTACTGTGGGGTTCTGTGGAGATATTACAAGAGAAAATAACTGTATTTAAGTGAAATTATTAGAATCAGGTGTTAAACAGATTCTGAGCCCTTTTTTGTTAAAGCCAAACTCTTTATCCAGGCAAGATGGAAGATGGCAGTTATCGGTGGCCAAACATCCTCATGTTTCGGAACACGGACCTGCACCAACCTTGACCTGGCTACCCAATCATGGGTCCTAGGTTTGCGAGCCAGCACCTCTCTGTTCTTTCCTTTTGTGTTAATAAAACTCAAAAAGCATAGTGTTCCCCCGGCTTCAGGAGAGAAAAATCTTGTAGAATAAGGTGGGAGAAAAGGGAGAGAAATTTACTTTGCCTAGGGAGGAAGTCTATAGCAATTGCAAGATAACCCTAAGGAGATTGAAGGGAGTTAATCTATGTTTAAAGATTTTTGCCCAGGCCTCCCTGATAATAAAACAAATGTAAACAAAGTAGATGAGCATTCTTAGGTTGGGGAATTGATAATTTTTAAGATAGGAATTTTAAAATTGAATCAATAAATACTGGTGTGTGTATATATACACATATATATATATAAAGTTTGCACATCTTGTTTATAATCGGTTGTACTATTTCAAAGATTTATTTATTTTTTTAAAGATTTTATTTATTTATTTTCAGAGAGAGGAGAAGGGAGGGAGAAAGAGCAATGTATGGTTGCTTCTCACATGGTCCTCACTGGGGACCTGGCCTGCAACCCAGGCATGTGCCCCGACTGGGAATCGAACCGGGACCTTCTGGTTCCCAGCCCGCGCTCAATCCACTGAGCTACACCAGCCGGGCTATTTATTTATTTTTACAGAGAGGGGGAGGGAGGGAGAAAGAGAGGGAGAGAAACATCAGTTGGTTGCTTCTCAATCTCCCCCAGCTGGGGACCTGGCCGGCAACCCAGGTATGTGCCCTGAACGTGAATTGAACCAGCAACGTTTTGGTTCACAGGCCGGTGCTCAATCCAAGGAGCCATGCCAACCAAGGATGAACTATTATTTTAAAATTCACTCTGGATGAGTCAGCGTAGAATTTTTCTTTTCTTTTTTTTTTAATAGATTTTATTTATTTATTTTTAGAGAGAGGAAGAAAGAGAGGGAGACAAACAGAAGTGTATGGTTGCCTCTCACATGGCCCTCACTGGGGACGTGGCCTGCAACCCAGGCATGTGCCCTGACTGGGAATCGAACTGGGACCCTTTGGTTCCCAGCCTGCACTCAATCCACTGAGCTACACCAGCCAGGGCAACATAGAATTTTTCAAGAACTCAAAAATACCTGTGGGGAAAATTTTGTACTATGCAAAAATATATTTCATGATAGAAGTTCTCAAGAAGAAATTGCAAGAGAGATTAGAATAACAAACGTCTTTAAGAGAAAGGAAACGTCATAAATAGAGATAATGCACAATCTTTTCCTCTTGACTCCCTATTTCCGACCAGCATTTCCCTTTTCTTTTTTTTTGTTTAATTTTTTTTTATTTTTTATTTTTAGAGAGAGGGGAAGGGAGGGAGACAGAGAGGGACAGAAACAGCAATGTATGGTTGCCTCTCACATGGCCCTCACCGGGGACCTGGCCTGCAACCCAGGCATGTGCCCCAACTGGGAATCGAACCGGGACCTTTTGGTTCCCAGCCCGTGCTCAATCCACTGAGCTACACCAGCCAGGGCCATTTCCCTTTTCTTTACTGCTCTGCCAATGATTGATTTGAGGCTGAGGGCAGATGCCTGGATGATTTGCAGGACCTACCCAGTGCCATGGAGATGGGATCAATGGTTTGCTCTAAGAAGTAGTAAAATGCATCATCTCTATTGAATGAATGATATTTCTAAAAATATTTTGATAAGCGTAGGGAGGAGTAAAACTTGAGATTTACTGTCAGGAAAGAAAAATTAGGAAGGTAGTCGATCTGCCTGATGACCCAATTGGCATTTCTCTTCATCAGAGTTTATTTGTCATTGCCATTGAAAGGAACCGGGTACCTCAAAAAGATGTTTATTTCTGAACAGTCTCCTTTGGAGGAGAAATAATTCTGCTTGATACCGGCGCATTTTGCTGTGTCACTCCTTTTCAATGTGAAGAGACGACTGAGACCAAAAGGAACCCAGACCTTACATGTAATAATAATGTACCAAAAGCTAACCGGCTGAAAGAAGTGCTTTATGTTTAATTATTTACTTTTTACTTTTTCTCTACTTACAAAATGAAATTATATGCTCAGTATAAAAAACTTGGAAAATCCAAATCAACACAAATCAGGAGGTAATCACACCACCCAAAGATAACCTCATCTGTATCACTTAATATTTTTTCTATAGTTCTGCTTTATTTACATTCATTCACAGGCCATGGATTTCAGATGAGAGGCTGGAAACCTGGAAACTGTTCTACTGGAGAAGAGAATGGGGTATATCGAAAATGATAAGAGAAATAAAGGGTTTTAAAAAGGAACCTGGAATTGCTATATACCTGGTGAGTATATTGAAAATATACATTGCAAGTTAAATTTTTGTTAGAGGTAATTGATGCTTTTGCTCTTCTGGTAAAATACATCCTTATTTTATGAACAAAATAAAATGCATACTAACTACTGTAGATAATTTGTAAGTCAGACTGTGTAAGTCCAGGAAACATTAGGAAGTTGGGAAATTAGAATTTTACAAATGCCGCATATGAAATACAGAGAGAAAGAGATTATTCTAAAGTATTATCAAGTATTATAACTGGATAATGGATGTGAATGTTTTTTGTCAGTTCTAATGTATGCTGCAAATGCTATTATTATTACTATAAGTAGCTATTATTCTTACTAAGTACATGGAGGGGAAGTCAATGTAGGAAAAACTAAAATTACACAGTAAAATGTATCCTGGTTCTTAGGAACATTTAATGGCCTGAATGTACGTTGTTAACAAGAAATATCTGCAGGGCGGTCACGTTGAAGAGCGGTTCAGTTTTATCCTATGGATCCCAAGGAAGTTAGGAAAAAGACTTTGGACAGTTTCCTTAATTTAAAATACCACTTTAGAGAAAGAAATGTTAAATTCAATAAAAACTACATAGCATCCCACCCTCTCGAGAAAATTTTTTTTAAAATTTCTGAATACATTCAGCAATTTTATTTTACTTCGGATGTTCCTCTATTAAAGCTGTGGGACCATATTGAGTTGTTTCCCTTTTGGGAAAACATTTTGGTCTCTTCGTGTTGAGCATTTTCCCCAAGTCAGCCTGTTCAAATATTTCTTTCATGTTTTACTTAGAAACATTTCCAGCACTTGAAAAGCAAATACAGTATGTTTATGTCATCTAAGAAGCTGATAGCTCTTTGCTTGTCACCCACTGATGTTAAAACTACATAATTTGTAACAGCCTCAAATGGCTGAGATTGCAGAAAATTGAATTGTCTTCTCTTTGAACATTTAACATGATTATTATCAAAGGGTCTTTATTTTATTCCTCTTTGTAAATAAGGTTAGGATAAGTGTCATAACAAACCCTTAAAAAAATCTCAATGGCTTTGTACAATGAGAGTTTACTTGTTCCTCATGTCACATTGCAACTCTGTAGGTGGTGTAGGTGATTCTACTCCACTCAGTCATTCAGGGATTCAGTCCCCTTCCATCACGTGGTATAAATCACTTCCACGCACATTTCATTGGCCAGAACTCAATGACATGGTCTCTCCTGACCGTAACCCAGCTGTGTGCCCAGGCAGAAAAAAAAATGTTTTGTGAATGCATAGAAATCTCTGTGTCACCTCAAAAAATTGCAATAATAGTCAATAAAATATCTAAAATTTTCCAGATCATTTCTTAAGATAGAAAGTCACCATTGAAATCAGAATAACAGTGTCTTGGCTGGTGTAGCTCAGTGGATTGAGTGTGGGCTGTGAACCAAAGGGTCACCGGTTCGATTCCCGGTCAGGGCACATGCCCAGTGGGGACCATGTAAGACGCAACCATACATTGATGTTTCTCTCCCTCTCTTTCTTCCGCCCTCCCCTTCCGTCTAAAAATAAATAAATAAAATCTTTAAAAAAAATAGAAATCACAAGAATGGTTATGTGGTAAGAATTTTGGCTTTGAGGCATGTCCAGTAACACCTATGCATCTCTGTCTGGTTTTCGGGAGACTCTTACAGCTGCAGGGCTGTGGGGGCCTTGACATGGTACGATATGGGCCATTGGTTTCTGACCTGGGTCCCCACCCCTGAAAATGTTCAAAATGTATCCATAAATCCATATGCAAAATCTCAGTTTCTGACTCAGCCACTGAACCACGGCTGAGGACATTATATAACGCTCAAAAGCGTCATGCTGTTCTTTGCTAATGATACAATTCTAAGAACTGAGTATTTTTTGGAGCCTGTTTAAGAAGGCTTATTAGCAAACTGGGGGGAATGTTCAGAGAAGAGTGACTAGGAGAGTGAGGGCATTTCAAATACACCATTCATTCACCAGTATTGAAGGTCTAGCACATGCCATTCACTGTGGTACTAGAGATGCAGGGAGAACAAAAGGAGCAGGGTTCGTGCCTTTGTGGATTAATTATGGTAGTAATAAACAAGCTAACACATGTGTGAGTATGTTAAATTTAACTAGTTACAAACGCCTAGAGAAAATAGAGTGATGTGCTAGTGAATATCTAGTGGGGATGGAACATCATTAGACTGGGTAAGTCAGGGAAGGTCTTTCTGAGGAGGTGGTATATTTTAGTGGAGATCTGAATGATAAGAAGAATCTAGCTATGTGGGGGAGAGCATTCCAGATCGAAGCCCTAAAGTGAGAAGGCCTTTTGTGTGTTCAAGTAACAAAGAGGCCAGTGTGGCCAGAGGACTTGAGCAAAGAGGAAGAGCAGCCACATCATGGTGTTTGGATTTTACTCTCAGTGTGATGAGAAACTACCAGAGAGTTTTACATGGGAAAGTGCCATGGCTGGGTTTGCATGTTTAAAATGCCATTCTGGCTGCTCCGTGGTGAATGGCATGTAGGGGTGCAAGTGTGGAACTAGAGAGACTAGTTATGGGCTGCTAACCAGCAGCTGAAAGATGATGGAGGTTGTAGAAACTGGTAGCAGTTAGAAGGCAAAAGAACTGGATGGATTTTGGGGAGGGGGTAGGTTGGGTGTGCCAGGAGGGTGTCGTTAGGCAAACAGGAATCCAGGTGACTCTTAGGATTTTGGTTTGAACTACTGTATAGAAATCTTTTTGAAAAGTGGAGGGAGGATTCAAGTGTTTGGTAAGGGTTCATCCAGATGAACTTTTAAGGTTCCTTAAAATGTAAGGGCCGGTGATTTGATGAAAGACCAAAGAGGGCTGGGTGGGACATCGACCTGACTGATGGGAGCCTGGTGGTTTTGCTGCTGGAAGCTCTGTCCCATGAAGTTTTAACCACAGGCTTCCGTAGGTACTGTGACTCTGCAGCTGCGGTGCTGATACGTGGGAGGATACACTGTCCACTGTGTTAAAATAGGAAGCTGTTGTTTTGCATACTGGAGCCCTCCTTCCACCTTACCCTCCCTCCTTCTTTCTTGAGTCATATGGCTAATTGCCATTCTTTTTCCTCAGTTAAAAAAAGTGCTAATCTTATTATGGGAAGTTACATTCTGGCTAAAACACATGACCAGCTTTTCTTATTGCCAGGGGTAAGATGTAGGCAAAACGTGTTGGGTGGGACCTGTAAGAAGACTCTGTAAGAGGGAGGGTTCTGCTTGCTATACAAGTGTAATGGCTGGAGATAGAACAATGGTCTTGGCCTGAAACAAGCTTGAGGCTGAACTTAGGAACTCAGGGCAGAGAGAGAGAGAAACATCCATGTAAGAGAGAAACATCGATTGGTTGCCTCCCATATGTGCCCCGACCAGGGATCGAACCTGCAACCTTTTGGTTGTGCTTCAACCAACTGAGCCACCCAGCCAGGGATGAAACTATTTTTTAAAACAGCATCTCCTAACCTCCGTGAGCTGCTGTGTGACAACCAAGTTTGTAACTGCTGCATGCTATATCCGTGTCACTTATTGTTACCTAACATACCGTATGACTCAATGTATTTGCCATGTATTTAATGTATTTATTGCCTGTTTGTTGCATTTCTCCTCCCAGTTTAAAGTAAGCATTATGAGAATTGTCTGTTTCATTTGCTGCCGTATCTTCTGATCTTCTGATTCCTCTTAACCTATTTAGCTTGTAAAAAAAGTGAATAGGGAGACCCACAATGACAGAGATACTTATACTCCTCTTTTAGCCTGTATTCATTCATTCATCCTCTCTCTCTGTTTCTCATTGTCACATACACACAAACACATGCCTTATGCATGTATATTGTTATAAGTTGGCGTCCATTCTCTTTGGCCTGTGTCTCACTGTATTAAAACACACCTTAGAAATAAGGTTAACAATTTCTAAGGTTAAAAATTAATTGGTGAGGAGGAGAAAGGATAAAGTTCCTGATATTCTCCTGTCTTTTGTCACACTGGAGCTCTTTGTGTGATGTGAACTTGTTGGGAAATGGTCCCTATTTTCCTGCACCAGGCACTGACGATGGCCTCCCTGGCTTGCCTTAGTAGAGATCAAATAATGAGGGAAGAAAGATTCTCTGTCATTCTCTATCTGAAGGGAGCTGGCAGTAAGTGGGGCTGCGATGTTGGGCTGAAATCAATGGAGAAACATGCAAGGATCTTGCTGTTCACACCACCTGCCCCCAACCTTATGGTAGCTGGCCCAGATGCGTTTTCAGTGCCTGTGCTGTCTCTTACTCTCTTGCCTCTGTACGGCATGAGTTAAACAACAAGAATGAAGGTTTATTTGATAGTACAAAGGGCATTTCGGAGATCACAGATGATCCCAGGCAGGACACTCCATCTCTGGCTCCCGGGAAAGGACGACATTCTTTCCTGCTCTGGGCATGGTGCATTTAGGGCATTGCAGAGCCCCGGATAGTCAGGTCACTTTCGAGCTTCCCCCTTTTGTTAGTGAGGCAAGATGGTTCAGAGACCTGGAACCGGCCCCGGGATGCCAAGGCCTATTGTTTTGATTCTGCAGCCCTCACTCCTCCTTGAGAGAAATCTGTTGGCCTGCTCTTGCCCGTCTCCCTCCTGTTTCTTTTTAGGACTCAATGTGCGCAGTTGTAAAACGGAGCTGAAAAGGTCTGAGATCTACCTGCTCCATAGCAGTTTGGGGAAATGAATAAAATGAAAACTCAAATCAACCTCTTTCAATAACATATTGTCACTTAGCATACTGTCCTCAGATGCAGTGGCTTAAAACAAAGCAACTTATTATTTCTCATGGTTTAATGTGGGTATAAAATGAGATAATACATGGAGAGCTCCGAGTACAGTGCCAGGCACAGAGTTGGTACTCAATAATTGTTATTTCTTATAATGTGCAGGATGATGTTGCTCCAGAGGAGGTTATGCACCATTTTGAAATTGCATATTGGAGCAGCACAGAATTCTGGGAGTGCTTGGCCCTAGGGCCACTGCTAAAGTGTGTGAGGCCCCTGAAAATTATTTTGTGTGGGGCCTCCATGTTAGCAATTAAATGAAAACTATTACAAAGATTCATGAATGCATATGAGGTATAGCATTTCACTGAAGATTTTGGACAGTGGGTTGAGATGTGGTATTTACATATTTATTTATTGCCAAATCAATACACATGAAGATTCTTCGTTGTGTCCAGCCATCATCTTGTCTTGTTCAGGTTTAGCTGTCATTTATTAGTGCTCTTTATTGCCAAATACACCATTCCTGGATGACATCACCTTGCCCCTTGCTCCCTTCCTGAGAAAGAGGAAGACCATGGCTCCTTGGAACCTGTTTATGTTGGAGCAGCATAGATCTTCTTGCCCTATAGTTCCCGAGAACCCTTTACGTAATGCTGGCTATTTCACATCCCGTGGTTCAGCTGTCATGCTGCCACGGATCCCGGCTTGCAGTGATTCTCCCAGAGGTTGTTTACCATGCTTTGCTCATGCTGGGCTGTCTCAGTGAAAGTGTGCAGGAAAGTGTGAATGAGAAGTCATTTTCTGGGCATGTTATGTTTACCTTTCAGAATTTCAGAGTATAAATGCACAAAGACACATCTTCCAACCATGTGTTCCTTGAATTCTTTAGGCCGCAGTCACTGCATTCCTATAATGTGAACTCCTTTGACTTCGCTCAGCATCCTGGGTGCCAGTGGTGGCAGTGGAAAAGGTCATGTGCCCGCTGCTACCCCAGAAACCAGAGGTGGAACAGGAATGGGTGAGTCGACACACGTGCCCACACATATGGCTCAAGCCTCTTTCTGCTTTACTTGTAATTTTCTCTCTCCCCTTGAATAGACTTAATGGCCAGAAAAAAAAATGGAGGTTTTGTATCAGTCATCACATTGATAGGGATGTTCCTGAAGTATTGTGAGGGGTTTGGGGCGGGAGTAGTTTCTGGAACTTAAGTGAAAGGGGGATGTTTTCCTTATTAGCATTTGACAGTGTTAGCTATTTGAGGAGCATACTGGTTTGTCCAGGGATTGTGGTGGTGGCTTCTTAGGTAGGGTCTCCATTGGTACTTATGAGGAAAAAAAATTAGAACTGCTGTTTATATTTATTTTGGGTTAAAGGAAAAAAGAGAAGAAACAATTTAAGCTTTTCTAGTTTTTTAGTGTTGCCAGATAAAATACGGGATGGTCAGTTAAATTTGAATTTCAGATAAACAACAATTATTTTTAGTATAAGTATGTCCCATTAAGCAGATTTATACTAACATAGTATTTGTTGTTTATCTGCAGTGCAAATTTAATGGGGCATCCAGTAATTTTATTTTAAAAATATGGCAACTCTGCTAGTATTTAATATCCAGATGGACACAGATGCCCACACTCCGTCTTTAGGTTACTTGGTCACCTAGCATGTTATATATTTTCCTCAAGGGGGAAGGGTTAACAGTGGTCCTATGACTCATGTATGGGTTTTCAGGGAGTGGCCACTTGCTGAAGTTTACATGTGCCTGCTTAAGGGCCTTATAAATCTTACCTGTTTTTTTGTTTGTTTGTTTTTTAAGATTTCATTTAATTATTTTTAGAGAGAAGGGAAGGAAGGGGAGGGAGAAAGAGAGGGAGAAAAACATCAATGTGTGGTTGCCTCTCACATGGCCCTCACTGGGGACCTGGCCTGCAACCTAGGCATGTGCCTTGACTGGGAATTGAACCTGCGATCCTTTGGCTCACAGGCTGGCGCTCAATCCACTGAGTCACACCAGTCAGAGCCAAATCGTATCTTTTTAAAAAAACATATTATTGCCCTGGCTGGTGTAGCTCAGTGGATTGAGTGCGGGCTGGGAACCAAAGGGTCACCAGTTCGATTCCCAGTCAGGGCATATGCCTGGGTTGCGGGACAGGTCCTCAGTGGGGGCCACATGAGAGGCAACCACACATTGATATCTCTCTCTCTCTCTTTCTCCCTTCTTTCCCCTCTGTCTAAAAATAAAATAAAATCTTTAAAAAAACATATTATTATTACAGATATTAATTTAGAAAGATACTATATTTTTACAGCAGGTATTATCAAGTTTTTAAAATAGTCTTATGACTTCTATTTGGATCTATATATATTTGTGGGATCTCTCTTTTCTCTCTTCCCTCCCTCCTTAAGCCCCCTTCCTCCTCTTTTCCTGTTGCTGTCAAAAATCTAAAAACCAAGTTTCAACAGAAACAGAAGTTAGCATAAGACTTATGAACTAAAATAAATTAAAAAATAAAATATGTTTGATCAAATTGCTCTCAAAATTTTATATTTTTCCAGTGAGAGCAAGAGTGACTTTTGTACCTTTAGTAAATGAAACAAAATTAAGTGTAATGAAAAATACTGTGTTTTCACTTTTTAAAAAAGATTTTACGTATTTATTTTTAGACAGGGGAAGGGAGAAAGAGAGGGAGAGAAACATTAGTTTGTGGTTGCCTCTCATACACCTCCTACTGGGGACCTGGCCTGCAACCCAGGCATGTGCCCTGACTGTGAATCGAACCGGCAACCCTTTGGTTCACAGGCCAGCGCTCGTTCCATGCAGCCATATCAGCCAGGTGCACTTTCACTTTTAATGTTTTCAAGATTTCAACCTTAGGAACATGTTTTATAATGTGATAATATATTAGTATAAGATAATAAAGGTATGTATGTTTATTATGTTCAAAATAATGGGGTATGCAAAATTTTTTTGCATGGGTGGGATGTTTGACCCAAATAGTTTGGGGACCCCTGGCTTAAAGTATTGTTTTAGAAAGGGTGTATGTATTTGTGGGTTTGTCTTAGTGGAAACAACTACTACCTTTAATAATAATTATTTTTTTCAAGTGTAATCTCTAACACTGTTGTGGTTGAATAGATTGCAAAATTTCACCAGATTTGTACTTAGATGCCCCAAAGAGAGAAATTTGGACACGCTTTAACATCTGTGTGAAAACTCCAAAAGCATGGCCTCACTGCTTGGAAGAGTAGCTCAGAAGCCTTTGTTACAGAGACCTGGAGGTTTACAAGAAGACTTCATTCCTTAGTTCTTTGCTGCCTCAGATTCATAGTGCATTTGCCAAGTGCATTGTGCCTCAGTGCACATAAAGAGTTGGTCATAGGGTACAAACTTCCAGTTATAACACAAGTGAGTCCTGGGGATCTCAAGTACGGCATGGTGATTATAGCTAACAGTACTGTATTGTATATTTGAAAGTTGCTGAGAGAGTAGATCTTAAATATTCTCACCAAAATATATATATTTATGTGAGGTGATGGAGGAACTTTAGTGTGGTAATCATTTTGCAATATATATGTGTGTGTGTGTGTATGTATACATATATATATTGCACACACATATATGTGTGTGCAATATATATACACATATAAAGTCATCACATTACATTTTATACCTTAAACTTACATATGTTACATGTCAATTGTATCTCAGTAAAGCTGGAAAAAAGTGGAGAAGCAAACATCAATAGGGGCTGAAAATCAAGTCCTTTTGCAGAAAATCTCTCATAGGGGCATTAGAATCCTGGGTTAATGAGTTTTCTTTGGAGTGGTGGAAGGCTCTGGAGGACACACGGTCATGGAAACAGGTGATCCCCACTGTCGTATTCATTGCTCTGGAGATCAGCGGTGGGCATCCAGGGTGACAGGCAGACGTTCACTGGGGCCAGATCCCCCACTCTTCAGGGCTGGAGCAGCAACACCCTCAGCACTACAGCAAGAGCTGAGCCTCCCAGCACAGGTGCAGGAGGCTTGTCAGCCGCACGGGATGCCCGTGAATACCTTTCACTTACTCAGTTCTGCAGTGGTGCAGAGAGACAGCATCCCAGGTTTGCTTGGAAAATAGTGGCTATGGAAGCAGACTTCTCAGGTTGGAATCTTGACACCAAGGCTTCCACAGTGCGGGAAGGGCTGTGGCACTTCCAGAAACCCTTCGTTTTTGCTGGCCAGCAGATGGTGGCTCTGAATCTGCAGTGCAGTCAGTTAAAACAGAAGGAAGTATTTAGAGCACTAGTAGAGCCATTATTTGAATAGTGTGGAACAGAATGGTTTCTTTGGTAACCAAGCCAGGGAGACACCCACACAAAAGTTAGAATGCATTGGGCTCGTTTCTGTTCCTCACCCCACCCCAATCCAACAAGATTAAAATAGTATAAGGAGAAAAATGAGATGCAGCGGCATTTCATACAAGAGGGGATTTATTGCCTATGAGCAGAGGTTAATCACCTATGGACAACCAGATACAGTAGTTTTTAGCTATGGAACCCTGTTGGTATGGTCGGTCAGATAGTTTACTTTCTGCCCAGACTTCCGTGCTTATGTGTAGGTAGGGCGCTGAGAGAAATGAGACGGGGAAACATGGGGAGCCGTGACCCCGTTCTACACTGCACATGTTCTTACTGCTAACCAGGTGAAGGCAGCACAGAAAAGGCAAAACAAATGAGTTTGAAAAGAAACCATTTGTCTTTGAAGAACAATTTCTCTTCAGCTCTATAAGTGATAGATAAACTCTGAAACCTAGCTGATAAACTCTGAAACCCCTACTCCGGGTGAGGTTTTGCAAGTGTCTAATAACAGGATTCACATGGAAAAGCGTTGAAAGGAACAGACCCTCCCCTAGAATTTTCTTGGATAATAGAAATATTCTATATCTGCACCATTCCGTGAGGAGGCCACTGGCCACAGGAGGGCATTGAAGTTGGAATAAGTTAAAATTTGATTTACTTTAAAATTTGGTTCCTCAGATTGAATTCAATGGCCACATGTGGCTAGTGGCTTCTGGTTTAAGGAGTACTGTTAGGAGTTCAGAAAGAAAGGATGATTTTTATTCATGAAAAATCACCAAAGAGCAATGTTCATCCTTCATGCTTCACTTTATTGCTTTTTTCTGGCGTCAGTCTTGATTGTCTGGAAGTCACCCTCGGGTTACCGGAAGCAATGTCTGACTTAACAGTTGCAATAATAATGTTTCCAAGGGGCTCCGAGCACTGCAGAAGCATCATCTCATTAATTCCTCCCAACTCCCAATGGGACAGGTAGGGAGTACAGATAATTATGTTTAATTTTATAAAAGAGGAAAACAAACACGAGTCTAAAATGTAAATTACTAGCAGTGAAGGGCCTTCTGGATTCCCAGTTGTCTTCTTTCGCTTTCTTTGTCCTTTACAGTGCGAACTTATTGTTTTCTCATTACATGAAAGAGCTACCACATCTGGTTATAGATAGAATATTGTTTGACTAACATTAGGTTAAAACAGCTAAATATTTATTTCCTGCTCATTCCCACTGTAAGACTTTGGACTGTACTTTCCTTCTGAGTAACCAAGATAATTAGAATATGCCTTTTGACGAGAGTAGCAAACTCCCCTCAACTTTTATTTGCCTTCCTTTGTGCCTCTTGCAGGGATAAAAATACTGTTATTTAAAAAAAGTGATTTCTTTATACATGATTTTTATGAGAGTGACCTGGAAGCATAGTGATACCTAACCAAAGATGCACAGGGATTGAGGAGCTCTGTGAAACCCCTGTATTCATGCCATGGATATTTCTGAAGCCCCTACTGTGAGTCAACCAGTGTGCTTGGGACTGTGTATACAACATAGGCAAAACCAGACAAGTTTCCAGTCCTCATATGTAGGGAGCTGAAAGATAATAATCTAATAATCAAGGCAATATACGTACAATTGCACCTGTAGCAGGTGCCATGGAGGAGAGGTCCTGGAGCTTGTAATAGGAAGAGTTGATGCAGTGAGGAATACCAGGGATGACTTGTTTCAAATAGGAGCCAAGAGCCAGAAAAGAGCATTTTAGTTAGAAGGAGAAGCATGTGCAAAGGCCCTGGGGTAACATGGAGCATGGTAAGTGTGAGGGATTGAAAGCAGGCTGTTGTCAGGAAACACACAGAGAGTCAGTGGTGTGCAAGATAGGATTGGAGAGGTTGGCAGAAGCTAGACCAGGTAGCACCTGCAGGCTGCTTTAAGGAACTATGTTTTCACTTGACCAGCAATGGGCGCCATTGAAGGGTTCCTGGGGAAGGGTTGCACAGTCTATGACAGAATTACATTTTCGGAAGATCAGATTGGTTGATTGTGGTGAGTAGAGAGCAGCCTGGAAGGTGATTATATCAGTAGGTACCGTGGAGCTGGTTTAAGATTTGCGAAGACTGTTCATTCTTTACACCTGGATTTAGTGTGAGCCTGTTGGGCAGTCTCTGTACTTGCATTTACCCATGTTCTTCATATAGTGCATTGTTTTGGTCTGATAGGATGCCCTTACTTTTCTGATGGAGCAAAGCATAGCAGTGGTGGGTGGGGGAATGGGGAGGTGCTGGCCTACAGTGTTATAGGAATACCTTCCGGGACTGCTGATGTTAGCATCTTAGGATCTTTTCTTTTCCCTTCTTTGTTGCTAGTTTTCTCCAGAAAGGGTAAACACTATTATTTCCTTTTTCACTTTGATATCTTGACTCCTTCAACATATGCTGAATTAAAAGTACTATTTCAAATTCCCGTCCTGCGGCGTTTTTTTCTTACTGTGTTCCGGGCTTTTGAGACCAACTACAAATCTAAATCAAGGGTTTTTGGGTTCATGCTTGAAATATGATAATTTGAGGTGATTTATATAATGAAAAAGGAAAAAGATCCTGAGGTTCTATTGTACGTTTTTTTTTGTATGTCTATTATAGTACTTGTTCATTCTGGTTTGCATTACAGTTATTTACGAAAGCACATTAAATTATTTCTACAGCTCCACCCACCTTCCCTTTTGCCTCCTACTCATCCTTCAGGTTTTACATCATCATTACTTCTACGGGGACACCTTTCCTGACCCCCTAGGATGCTCCCCTATCTTATGTGCTTTTGTGGTGCTGTGATCACTTACACTAATTCCTTTACTATTTCACCAGTGTTTGCCTGTTGGATGGGATGGGGTGGTTGCTGGAGGCTTTTACTCAGTGTTGGCTAAAGAATGAATAACTATACTTACACATATATCCTTGGGATCAGGGGATTGTTTTTCATGGTTGACCTGCTTGTTTTTCTTAACACTTGAAGAACTTACGTGGGCTTCCAGCAGGCTCCTGGGGTACCATGCACCCATCTCACCCTGGCGTACACTGACTCCACCAGCCCTAGGCCACTGTTGTAGGCCTGGGTAGTTCCCACGGCCCTAGGTGGTGTCCTTGGCACCCAGGTTCCTGCACACCCAGCCCCCCCCAGCTTACTCCAGTTCCTATTGACTCCAGTGGCCCCAGGGAGGTCCCGTGGCCCCAGATTCCTGATGGGCTCTTGCAGACTCAGGCTTATGGGCAACCCCTGTGACACCAGGCTCCCAGTGGATTCCTACATACCCTGGCTCCCAGATGACCCTGTTGCCAGCTGGCTGCTGTGACCCCTGGTGGCTCCCATGCCACCAGGCTCCTAACATATTCCAGCACCAGCTAGCTCCTGTGGCCCTGGACAGTTCTTCTGGCCCTAGGTTTCCAATCAGTCCTCATGAACCCAGAATCCAAGTGGGCACCTGTGAACCCAGGCTCCTGGGCAGGCCTAGTACCAGGCCCACCCCACAGCCCCAGCCATTAGGCTGCTCCCTGTGTGTCCACGTACCAGGCCTGCCCACCTGCTGACTCAGGCACCACACCTGTCTGCTCAAGGACTCCAGTGGCAAGCCCGCCCACTGACACCACCAGATGGCTCACACAGAATCTCTGGACAGGCTGACCAGTGAAGGGCTTTTCCTACCAAGCCAGTCTGTAAAGAAGAGAAAAGTTGTTTACTTCCTCAAATGTACAGACAGCAATGTAAGGCCACAGGGATCATGGATAATCGAGGAAACATGATACCACCAAAGGAAACTAATAAAACTCTAAGGACTGATCCTCAAGAACGGGAGATCTATGAACTGTCTGACAAAGAATTCAGAGTTATCCCCTTAAAGAAATTCAGTGAACTACAAGAGAACACAGACAATCAAATGAAATTAGGAAAACAATTCATGAACAAAATGAGAAGTTTAGTAAAGAAATAGAAACCCTTAAAAAAACCCAATAGGAATCCTAGAGTTGAGGAATGGGAGAATACTTATAAACCATCTATTTGATAAGGGGTTAATATCCAAATTATATAAGGAATGCATACAGCTTAATAGCAAAAACCCCCAAACAATCTGATCAATAAATGGGCAAAGGATTTGAGTAGACATTTTTCCAAAGAAGACATACAAATAGCCAACAGGTACATGAAACAATGCTCGACATCACTAATCATCAAGGAAATGCCAATAGAAACCACAATGAGATATCGCCTCACACCTGTTAGAATGGCTTTCATCAAAAAGACAAGAGAAAGAAGTACCAGTGAGGCTACAGTGTAAAGGGAACCCTCATGCACTCTTGGTGGGATTTTAACTTGGTGCAGTCACAATGGAAAACAGTATGGAGGATCCTTAAAAACTGAAAAATAGAACTACCATAAGGTCCAGCAATTACACTTCTGGCTATATATTCAAAGGAAGTTGAAATCACTATCTTGAAGATTTACCTGCACACCCATGGTCATGTCAACATTATTCAAAATAGTCAAGACATGGAAACAACGTAAATGTTCATCAACAGAAGAACAGATACATTTTTATTTGGCCATAAAAAAGAAGGAAATCCTGCCTTTTGGGGCCACATAGATGGCCCTCGAAGGCATTATGCTCAGTGAAATAGTTCAGACAGAGAAAGACAAATACTGTATGTTTTCACTTATATGTGGGGATCTAATAAAGGTGAATTTGTAAAAACAGATAGTAGAGTGGTGGTTACTAGGGGCTTGGGGGTGGGGAAATGGGAAGATACTTATTGGTCAAAGTGTACAAACTTCCAGCTGTAAGATGAAGCAGTTCTGGGGACCTAATGTACAGTATATGTTGATTATAATCAACGATACTGTATTATTTATATATTTGAAAGTTGTTAAGAGAATAGATCTTAAATGTTATCACCACAATAAAATGATAACTATGTGAGGGGATGGAAGTGCTAACTCACCTTATTGTGGTGAACATTTAGAAAAATATATGTGTATCAAATTGTGATGATGTACACCTTAAACTACATATGTAAGTATTACCTCAATAAAGCTGGAAAAAAGAATTGATGTAAAACCCGTATTATCCATTTCAGTCATCTCACATGTAATTTTCAGCAGACACACTGCAATTCAAGTGCATGTTGCTCACCACTTACTATAAATATATTAAATATCGTCCATTTAGAATGGCAACAAGATTCTAAACCCCATAAAGTATACAGGAATATAGCAAAGTGCTTGAGAGCACAGACTCTGAAGGCAAACTGCTAGGATGCAAATCGTGGTTGTGGGTTTCACTGGGTGCATAGCAACGGGCCATTCATTTCACCTCTCTGTGCTTCCCTTTCTTCATTCATAAAATGGGGATCATGATTCCTACCTCAAATAATGTTGTGAGGTGTACATGAATAAAGCTATGCAAATTGTTTACAGAGGAAGCAGGGCAGGCTTATGTCATATTCATTAGGCCCATAGAGCAAAAATGCTCAAGTTCCTGCTCCTCTTTCGTAAGTTGAAAACAAGGAGCTTCACAGTATTCTCAGCTTATACTTTTGCTCAATAAGTCGATTTGATTTTTTTTCCAGTTTGTACATGTTAATATCATGCAGATGGTAATGGAATTATATTGTCTTCCCACCAGTTTACTGCAAATGCTGGAAGGCCGACCGAATACTAAGGATATTGAGATGATGGTGATAGTGTGAAAATATTTGAAAAGCTAAAAAAAAAAACCCAACCTGTGTGGGCGGGCCCCAAGGCTGCTGAATGAGGCTCCCCAGGGAAAGTGAGTGGGTGTTTGTGTATGTGTGTGTTTGGGGCTGGTGTGGAAGCTGCTGGGCTGGCGGCAATAGCTTTACGAGGTCTGTCTAGAAGGTATCCAGCCATGTACTATGAAATATAGAGACATTTGTTGAAGAAGATACAAGACACAAGAAACATTGTACATAGGACAATGATGCCTCAGTCCCCTTCAAAGTAGGCACCTTGGGACCTCACACAGTTCTCCCAGTCACCATCAGCTGCCCCATCGTATTTTCCTGAATGTCATTAATGGTCTGAAATCTCTTCCCTCTCAAAGGTGGTTTTAGTTTTGGGAAAAGCCAGAAGTCACAGGGCACCAAATATGGCCTGTAGGGCGGCTGAGTCACCTGGGTGATTTGATGTTTCACCATAATCTCTGCACAAGACGTAATGCATGAGTAGGTGCGTTGTCTTGATGAGGCTGCCCATCACCAGTTGTGCATAGCTGTGGCCTTCTGAATCATCTGAATAGTTCCCATGGAGGAATGTTCAAACTTAATGCAAAATTTGAGCAGATTCGTTGCTCTATTTGCTCAGTCATTTTGAATGTGACAGCCACACAGTACACATGCTCACTCAATGGCATCTACTGCCCCCACTGACTAGTACAGTGAAGTTGTCATTGTTCACACATGTGCTTTCCAGTCCACTCTCCTTGGCTGCTGATTACATCGATGTCTAAACCGTTCCTGTTATATTAACAATGGCTGGACTTTTTCCAGGCAGACCTCTTCACGTATCTCTATATTTTAAACTTTGTACAGGAGGAGAATATATACACAGCAAGGCACATACACATCATAAGTGCACAGATTGAATTTTCACGAGCAAACATACCCAAGCAAGCAACACCCAGGCCAAGAAACAGAACATAACCAGCAGCCCAGGAGCCCTTTCCAGTCACTAGTCCTTCAACTCTAGTTAGTCACTGTCTTGACTTCTAGTACCATAGATTACTTTTGCCTGTTTTGGTTGTTTACTTAGATAAAATTATACTGTATATACTCCTTTGTGTCTGCCTCTTATCATCAATATTGTGCATGTGGAATTCCTCCATATCGTTATGTGCAGTTGTCTATTATTCATTCACAATGTGTATATTATTCCACTGTGTGAAAATGTGTTTCCCATTCTGTTGTTGATGGGCATTTGAGTGGCTTCCAGGTTGGGGCTACTGTGAATTTCTGTTGGACGTACGCCTCCGAGTGGACTTGCTGGGTCATAAGGTATGTGGGTGTTCAGCTTTAGTAGATTTTATGTGCATTTTTTCATGCTCTAGAGGTGATTCTGATTCCTGGCCAAGGCTGAGAACCACTGGTCTATAATGTCCACCCAAGAGGAAGGCTTAAAGCCACGCTATCAAAGCATGGATGAGCTCATTAAAGATGTAATATTAAGAAGATGAATTACGAGGATCATTGAAAAACTGCCTCACAGATAATGCCAATATCTCTTGCTTCAATAGTTAGCTTGCCTTTTCTGTGAGGGGTCGGGGTGGGTGAGTTAATGCTAGATCGTGGCTCTCTCATTTTCTTTTCTCCCTTGGTTTGACCCTGATTTCTCTCAGGTTCAGCAAAGTGGAATGCCGACTGAGAACTGAGATGGAGAGAAAGCGTTGCCAAGTGCTGTTAATTATTAATGAAATGAATTTGCATCAAACCAAAGGGGATTAAAGTGGCTTAAAATGAATAGCGAGTTCTTGATAAGGCTTTCCCTATTCTCAGGCGACTGGAATGATGCACTAGTGGTGGAGCACATTAATTTAATAGAAGCACTGCTTCTCCCGGTGTAGCTGGGAGCTGGATGTCAGCCCAGTGCAGGGACAGCAGGCTCTGAAGCAATTTCTGCTTATGTGGCTGTGGTGAAACAAAGTGACAGGAGCACAACATGGCAGACTGAAAAACTGCTTTAAATGTGACTCAAAGCAAAATGTCCTTTCACTATCCCACCACGAGCAGTAGGGAGAGAAAGGGACCTTGCTTACTGTCAAGTGGATCTGGGTTCAACCCCCAGCTCAGCTTTACAGGACGTCTGACCTTGGGCAAGTTACCTAACCTCAAGGTGTTATTATTATCATCATCGTCATTGTGCAGAAGCACACAGAGGTTAAGCAACTTCCCCTAAGTCACGCAATAGTGAGTGGAAACCTTTGATTCAAACCCTGTCTCAATTCCATGGAAATGGAAAGTGGACATTGGGTTCTATTCTGGAGACATAAGCGGGGACACAGCAGAACTTTACAATGTTTATAACATCCTCTTCGTCTATAAAATGGGATAACTATATGTATCTTAAGAGTTTGTGTGTCAACTGCCTGGTTCACAATAGGCACCTAGCAGATAGCAATTATTACTGCTTATGGTGCTGTGAGGGAAAGAGCAATGGAGAAAAGGTGGTGCTCCAGAAGCCAGCCTTTGGGCCGAATGCAGGCCAGTAGTGAAAATGGAAACATTTCCTGCTGCTGCGGTTCAAGGAAGGTCATTGAGTCTGTGTAAAACATAAAAGGATCGGCTACCAGGATTTTCTATTCCTTTCACATACATGTACACAAATGTCCAAGGAAATACGGAAAGCTAAGCTTAAAGACTGTTAAGAATGTGAGGGTGGCCCAGCAGGGCATTCTGGGCAGGTCAGTGGTATAACCAAGATATCCCTTGAGTGACACCATCCCTGTTCAAAGGAAATTTACCTAGGGGGCCCGTCCCCTAGGCCACAGCTGACTAAACCATCTGTGACTGTGAAATGGGGGGTCCTTTTGTCCTTATCTTTTAAGGTCTAGTTCCAGGGCTATCCTTTACAGAAAGCTTTCCCTAACAGTTTATGGTATTAGGTTAGAATTGACGTAGATGGGACTGTGATATATATGAGCATGATGGGAATGACCTAAAAGGCAGAGCGATAGCCTGGTTATTCCATCCAAGCCCAAGACACCAATTTACATGGAAACAAGGGTAACAACAAAACAACATTTACTGAACACTTATTTTATGCTAGGTATTGAGTTCGACACTTCTCACACATGATCTCTTCTGATAACCCCATTAAGGAAGAGACAATTATTTCCTCCGTTTTAGAGATGAAGAAACTGAAGCTTCCTTCAGTTCATTGACTTTCCAAGCTGGAAGCAAGCACAGATCTTGTTGCTTCTAATCCCTTGCCCTTAAACCAGCCCCTCCACAGCGTGACCATTAGCTGATAACCAGGCCTTTGTGGCACCAGAGCTGGGAGCTACCCTGTAGTTCAGTAGAAACCGTGTTCAGCATGAGTGTGCTACCGTTTTTCTATGCACCCCTTGTATTTTTTTGGTTATTTAGACTGGATTCTTTCAGGTCGTGAGAAGTTTCTCTTGTTCAGTTGATAACAATTCATTTGTTTCATGATGAAAAGATTGTTCTTTTACATTTGAACAATATGTAATTAAAGAAATTCCTGAAGCAGTATTATTAGACCCAGGACCATATAATAAACATTTGAAAAGCATTTGGTATATTAAAAAATGGCCAGGTCATTAATTGATTAGTTTACATACCCTTTTTGTAATGGGTAATAGCATAATCTATATAGGGAGAAGTTAAAGAGATCTTAGGAGGTTAATATGTACCCGGGTTCTCCACTGAAAGCGATAATACAGGCCCAGAATACAGCATCACTAGCCAGTTCCTTGGTACTGAAGGGAAGTAACCCCTGGAGTAGCTGCATACGTTACAAAACTATTTCATATGCTCTTTGGAGTTAGATTTACAGACAATTCAACACTATCCACAACACTCCCATTCTATAATTTTAATGCTGGTAGATTTCCATCAGTTAATTCATTCAACATATATTTATTTTGTAATTATTATGTGTAGACAATTGGGTTCTGTTCCGGAGACACAACCCCAGGCAAGACAGAGTTTACATTGGGAGGTGCGCAGAGTAAGCTGCAATTATGTAGGGCTGATGAGAGCCGTGATGAACAAACACACTGAGGAAGTGGGATGTAGCTGTGATGCTTCAAGCTTGTATCTGCTAAAAGAGCAGTTTTGCCATCCCAGACTCTTTTCTGCCAGTTACCAGGATTCAGAACCCTGCAAATCAATGGTTCTCAAACTTCGGTGGGTGTGAGAATCACCCAGAACCTGGTAAAATAACAAAATCCAGACCCTGCCTCACTTCAACAAAACTGGGCCTCTGTGGTCTTCATCAGCTCTGCAGGAGATTTAGACACAAGCCTGAGGGTGAGAACCTCTGCTGTGGACTGAAGCCACACTGTGTCACTGGATGCCATCTGACACGTGTGGCAGCTATTTTCCAAGTTTTCTTTCTGGAGTGGGGAATAGGATCTGCTGCAGGATATCTGATTTCAGGAGACTATGGCTTGTTTGGAGCTGAGTTACTCAAAGTGAAAAAATACAATTTCATATCTCTTTTCATGTTGGTTACCTTGCCCATGACCTATATCTTTGGGTTATTGTGCTCATTTTCTTTGAAGCTGCTTTCTGAGCAGAGAAGATTTTCAGAAGTGCTCTTATGAATTCAAGATCTGGGATTAAGTAGGAAATGTCAGTGCCAAAACAGAGACAAATACTTGATTGAAGACCGTATCTGTTTGGGGAGAGAATCCTCGTTTCTTATTTCTTTGTTGCTTTTCCATTTCCATTTTATTGAGACACGATTTTAAATCAAACCTTTCCATTCACTATTGTGTGACTTAGGGTAAATTGCTTATCCTTTCGGTGCTTCAGTTTCCTCATCTGTGCAATGAGGATGGTGATAATAATAATACTTACCTCATAGGGTTGTTGCGATGATTGAGTTAACACATGAAAGCACTAGAATCAGAACCTAGTAAGTGCTAAATAAATGTCCCTGTATTATTTTTTCCATCATGCCCTTTAAATGTCTCATTTCTTCTTGTGCGCTTTTTGTTTTCTTTCTGGATTATGATGAGGCTAAAGACCAATGGGTTCTGGCAAGATTAATTTAAAACAAATCAGGGCCTCCTAGAAGACTAAAAATGAAATTAAACTAGAGTTACAGTTACCGCTAAGAGTTCTTATAAACATATAATGTTTAGAAACCGGGGATTAAAGTGGAGGAGCAGAATTTATTGTCAACTAAGGGTAATGCACTTTGAAATGGTGGGCCAAAGGCCCCCTGTATTGGTGGCATAACCTCCCTAGAGGAGCCCTGCCGCCTCCTGGGAGACATGCCTTTCTGCCCCAGCCGCACCACCTCGCTTCCCCTTCCCAGGGCGTGTACGAAGGACCAAAGTGAGAACCACAGGTAGACTGTGTGTAGAGTTGTGGTAGGGGACTGCTTTTGAAGTGGGACTTCGTTTTCAATAAGATGTCTGTCTTTCCATTTTGGAGAGTGCAGGCTAATATACAGATTCTTCACCAAAATGCTTGCTGCCCATCTGACTCCTTCAAGATCCCATTGTGGTCCCACAGACAGTCCTGAGAACCTGTTGCCGGCCAGGCACCTAAGCACGTCTCTGCTCCCTCCTTCCTAGACGCTACTGGAGGGCCCAGGTCTCCCTCCCCTGTTTTCCTTATCTATCCCCAGCTTCACCGCATAGCCCTCCACTCCTGCTCTGCCATCCACTTTAATTCTTTGTTCTCTTTACAACCTCAAGTTACCTCTTTGAAAAAGAATGTATATTTCTTGCTACCCATCCTCTCCTAGGAAGAGTGATACATATAGTTTCTGTATGCAGAAATAAAACCACAACTATAAGGATTTCATGCCTGGACAATTTGAGAAATAGGAAGGATTGATGCACTATATAATTTTAAAAAAATATATAGTTAGTTTTAATTGTGTTTGACCATTTCTACAGTGGGTGCATTTTGTATCAGTTTCCTGTATTCTCATTTTTGTTCTCATATATCAATTCTTAAAGGGGCGTTTCTTATGCTGTAAGTACTAAAGTTAGTATGGTGGTCATCGCTATACTGTATTAGTTTAATATTAAATATTTTATGAGAAATTTCCTAAATTTCTCATTTGCTAAAGAAGAAAGATGAAATGTGTCCATGTTATTCACATACCTATTCAGACATGCTTTCTAAACATTTGTATCTTGAAATAATGTCCGAGTCCCAGAAAGTCACTTCCCACAATGGTGACATATTACATAGTATCAAATGAGGACATTGATGTTAATATAGCACCATTAACTACACTACAGATGGTTTTCAGTTTTCATCACCTTTACATGCCCTCATTTGTGTGCATGCATGTGTTTGTGTGGGTGCATATTTCAACTCAATTTTATTCCATGTGTAGATTCATGTAACCACCATCACAATCAAGATTCAGAACTGTTCCATCACCACCAAGCAGCCTCGGGCTGCCGCTTCACACCTGCATGCCCCAGCAACTGATCCGCTGTCTGTGTCTACAGGTGTATCATGTTGAGAGATTGTGTAAATGAAACCGTACAGTAGGTAGCCTTTTCAGAGTGATTTTTTTCATTAGGTATAATGCCCTTTAGATCTGTCTAGGGTATTAACATGTGTCAATAGTTTGTATGTGTGTATTGTTGATTAATATTCCATTGTACGGCTAGACCGGTTTATTTAACCATTATTAGTCCATCCTCTTCCAGTTTTGAACTTAGCTTTGTTAGTCTTTGAGGTGCTGATTTTCTACTATCGCTTCTGCACCTAAGGAAGCCAGTTCAGTGCTTTGAATTGGGATTCTGGCATATCAGAGCTTACAAATGAGGCTTTACATTGTAGTATATTTTCAGCTGTTGATAATAAACCTTTTAGTAGCATTTAGGTAGGTTTTACATATCTTTGAGCTATAGGATGGACAGTATTTTCAATTATGAGCACTTCTATTATCACTTCACATCTGCTCTTTCCTTAGGTACTTATATACATATCTTACATATGTGGGATGATATCAACTTGGTAAACAGTGAGTTCTTTGTCTAACATCATAATAATATTGAATATAATTTTAATTTCTATTATTACTTATGGAAATCATATTCATTATAGGAGTTGCTGATGATCAAGGAGAAGAAAATTTTTAAATTACCTGAAATCCTGCCACCTAAGAAAAACTGCAATTTAATATTTTATTGTGAATTCCTTCAGGGCCTTTATAACATTTAAACATTGTAGTCCTCAATATTAAACTATCTGTTCTCTAGATATTATTGGTATTATTCATGTCTCTGGGAGCAGAGCTGAAGTGTCTGTACGCTGTGCTTGTGGGCCTAAGATAGGACCAAAGGAACCGGAGTCATATGCTCATTCCAGTTTTATGGTCCAGACCTCTGTGTTGAAATGCTCATCTTCTTCCCTAACTGGTCACCTGATCTGGCCAGAAGCCATCTGCCAAAACCTCAATAGATCCATTTCTATCCTGCCCCCACCCCTGCTCTTGCCTGAGATGCAGGGCAGGGCCAGCCCCAAGCTGATATTTTTTTTCCTGGGAACCCTTCCTTGGCCCTGCTTGGCCTTCCAAGGTTAAGGATAGCCCCCTTCCAAGCCAGAGTCACCCATAGTTTCCTTATGTTGATAGTAATCCCATCAAGGGCAAGGGATCTGGCAGCAGGAGAAAGAAAAAGGTTACCTATGTCATTCTCTGGGAAGCCTCTACAGCCACAGCACTGGTCCGCTGGATCCTAACTGTAACTTTCCTGATGCCTGCCAGAGTTCTCCCCCTTGAGATTGCCAGGAAGAGCAGAGGGCTGTGGCTTGCCTTTCTTTCCCCTCTGCGGTGTGTTGGAACACAGGTGAGAGGGCATGCAGTTATCACAAACTCGATTCCTGGCCTGAGCTATACACCCTCTCCCGCCCCTCTGCCATCCCGTGAGCTCCAGGAGGGAGGGTACGCATTCGCATCCTGTCACTGCTCTGTGCTCTCATGTCTCGCTCAGAGAGGATGTTCAGCAATTACTGGGGGCTCCCTGAGCCCTTCTTCTCCCACTTCAAAATTCAGATTGAAATGTTTAGCTGCCATCATTACAGGGATAGCCTTAAATCACCTCTAGTTTATAAAAATAATGAAATTGATTGCCAGCTTGTTGCTCATATTATTACAAATTGCTGGGGCCCATCCCCCAATTGATCCTGGTGCATCAGTGTGTCTCAATTTTGTCATAGCATACACGTCATCCTTACAACTACATAATTTCTGTATTCCTAAGCTCCCATGTCCTAGCCAGGGGTGTCCAGTCCATGGCCCATGTGCTGCATGTGGCCCAGGATGGCCATGAATGTGGCCCAAAACAAAATCATAAATTTACTTAAAACTCGATGAGATTTTGTTTGTGATTACATGTCCCAATGCATTTAATGTGTGGCTCAAGACAACTCTTCTTCCAGTGTGGCCCAGAGACACAAAAAGGTTGGATTCCCCTGGACCCAGTCCATCACTTGAATTGTGGCCTTTTCCTTACTGATCTTACCAGCCTCCTTACTGGCTCTCTCTTCCAACCATTCACTGGATGACTGAGACAGAGTGGTCTGTCTGAAGATCATACCCATTCCTGATCCTCCCTGGCTTGCTAAATGACCAGGATGGCACTCAGGGTCACCACGAGCTGTCTAGCTTCATGTACTTCATTCAGCCCCAGCCATGTGAAGACTCTAGAATTTCCCAGAAGTCATTTTCTGCCTCCACATCTTCCCACAAATTGTTTCTTCTGCGAGGATGTTCTTTCATTCCATTGTTCTTCCGAGCCAAACTAAGTGTCACTTCCTTTTGAAAGAGTTCTGGGATGCTTTCTGAAGAAACTCTGCTCCTAAAACTCCTTTGGCGAATCTCTGCTACAGTTGTGTCAACTGTTCATTTATTGTCTTCTCCACCCCGCCCTTATTACTATACTGCAAATATATATATATATTTTTAAACTGTGGCTATTTTTTTAAAAGATTTTATTTATTTATTTTTAGAGAGAGGAGAAAGGAGGGAGAAAGAGAAATGTATGGTTGCCTCTCACATGGCCCTCACTGGGGACCTGGCCCACAACCCAGGCATGTGCCCTGACTGGGAATCCAACCGGGACCCTTTGGTTCCCAGCCCGCGCTCCATCCACTGAGCTACACCAGCCAGGGTTGTACTGCAAATGTTTTGAGTGAGATTATGTTTTATTCAGTTTTGCATTCTTAGTGTCTGAATAGAGTAGATGTTGAACACATATTTGCTGAATCAATTCATATAATTAAAAACCTGCACATTTTTTTTGTTTGACACCTGTGTTCATATTTCAAACATAGTTCTTTCTCAATATTTTTGTCAACTAGATCACAAACCAGCAATTCAACCTTTTTCATCTCATGGCACACATAAACTAATTACTAAAATTTGGCAGCATACCAAAAATATATTTTTTCACCAATATGAAAAAATAAGTATAATTTTGATTGATTTACAAAGAAAATCATAATACTAATTGCCTACCCTTTTTGCTCCAAAGTGACTTTAAAAAATCAGGTGCTTATACTTGAATATAGGATTTCTGATACCAAGAATTAACCAATCAGATGCAACCTTATTATGTGACGTGACCAATAAAATGCAATTCTATTATATGACCTATATATGTATGGTTCCTGGCAGGGCATTCACCCTGGATGGCCATTGTTGTGTTGGCTATTGTCATGTTTTTATTTGACAATGTAAGGGAAAAGAGCTCAGTGCCCCAGACTAAATATCAGGTGTTGCATGTTTTAAAATTTCTTGGGGCACCCTGGTTGAAAATCGTTGCATTAGACCACTGTGTTCGTTTTCTTAAGTTTGTTTTTCCATCTTTGAGAAGGTATCGTCGCAAGCATTGGCACCAAATAGTACTTCTTCCAGGTGAGTGTCTTGAAAATACAGCGTGGGAAAAGTTGCAAACAGATATTATGAGCGGACCCCTCCTGACCCTCATGATTTCTCTCATTATCAGAATCAGAATATGAGTATCATACACATGATTGGTGATTCTTCAACGTTGCTAAAACTCTACCATCGAATATCATTGCCATCTTTGTTAATCCTTGACCACGTTTTAGTAATGATTCTTTCACATTATCTCTACTGTGTTTTCTTCCGTTATGTAACGTGGCTTCAGTCTTCACTAGCTCTTTCCAAGTACCGTTATTAAGGCTACTTATAATGACTTGCTTTTGCTGCACCTGCCCTGTCTTTCCATTTTCACTTTCAATAGACACTGCTGCAGTGCTCCTCAAACTTGAGTGTGCATCAGAAGCACTTGTTAAAACACAGACTGCTGGCTCCATCCTCAGAGATCCTAATTAAGGAGGTTTGGAGTGGGGCTGAGAATTTATATTTTTTTAACAGTTTCCCAGGTGATGCTCACACTGCCGATATGGGGATGCACTTTGAGACTTATTGTTCTAGCAATGTGCCTAGCACTATTTGCCAATTTTCACAGCTATAACCACTTAACTCGCAGGAACTGGCGCTGCCCCACACATAGGAAGAAATAGAAGGCCTTTGGTTGGCTCAGCACCACGTAACTTTACTGCTGATTTAACGTGGGTTGTGCGTCTGGGCCTTCGCTCCGTGTTCCAGCTCCCGAACGTCGTAAGTTCCTGGATTCCTTACTGGTTTCACTATTTCCTTTGGGGCTAGGATACTTTGTTTTCCCTTGTTCAGTTCCTTCTGAAAGATGAATACCAGAAGGTAAGTTACTTCCCACATCTGGGCATCTACCTGCTTGTTTAGCTCTGTTATTTGTGACCCTGTGCTTATACTGGTATTGTTGGCTTGCCTTCACCGAGTTCTTCCCATTGATTGTTGTTAAGAATTTGAGGTTTGCCTGCTCTGTGCCAATGAGTCTTATGTCCCAGGACTGATTAATTCTTATCCGGCATTCCTCAGATATATTGAAAAAGATGATAATAGTTTTTAATATCAGTTGGGCAGCACTAACAAATCGCCTCAGGAACTGTGGGGCGTCTAGTAGTCAGGAAGCCTGGATCCTACACTGAGGCTGCTGTTGAGGTCTGAGGCTTTTGTCAAGGAGGGCTATTACTCTGAGCCTCGGTCATTTCATCTCTAAATAGGGAAATTAATTAAATGCCTCTGCACATAATGGGCAATTCAAATTCTTCTGGGTGTCCCAGTATAATAGGGGATCTAGGAAACAGTATTGTGTTCATGATTGTATGTAGCCTTTGTAAGTGTGGCTCTTTGTAGACTTACGTAACACATTCGAGCGCACCCCAACCTATAGCCTCAGGTCTCAAGGCCATCAGTGAGCTAGAGCTACGTTGATGGGGGAGATGGACTATGCCTGAAAGAGAGTTCAGTCTCATCTTTGCTCTTCCGCCTCCGAAAATTCTGGACTGGGTCTCTGATCTCAGTTGCAGCTGGACTCAAAAAGACTGTTAATCCCCACCTTTAAAAAATATTTTATTTATTTATTTTTAGAGGAGGGGAAGGGAGGGAGAAAGGGAGAGAAACATCAATGTGTGGTTGCCTGTCACACACCTCCTACTGGGGACTTGGCCCGCAACCCAGGCATGTGTCCTGACTGGAAATCGAATCGGTGATCCTTTGGTTTGCAGGCCTATGCTCAATCCACTGAGCTGCACCAGCCAGGGCTTAATTCCCTTTTAAACAAAAATCCTACAGGTGAAGGTTTATTTGTGAACGAAGATTGAAGTGGTCAGTTTTTTCTATGGTCAATTCTTAGACATATAGCATTCTATTTTCATGAGCAGGCTCTTCCTGTATGAGATCAATTTTGCTGGTGAATTTACCTTGCTTATGTAAGTAGCAATAACTATAGGCCCATGGAAGAAGACCAGATATGGGCCTTTCGGGTCTCCTAGAATCCTATATGTTTTACTGTGGACATTGTAGAGATGTTTGGTTAGTGCTTCTCATTCTTGAGGTTGTGCATAAGAATCACCTGGAGGGCTTGTTATACTGAACTCCTGGGCCCAAGCCACAGGTTCTGTGGATCTGGGGTACACCCTGAGAATTTGCATTTCCAGCAAGCTCCTGGGTGATACTGGTGTTGGTCTATGGACCCAGTTTGAGTTGCACGGTCGTTCATTTGTTTCTAATATATAATTTTCTGGCGTCTGATGATCCTCCAACTTCTAGTGGCATCATTTTCTGTTTGCCAGTCAAATTTTGTTGTCTTCTTATTGTCCTCACCTGCCCTTCTCCTAAGGTAAGGAAAGAAATGACCAAGGTGACCCTTCTGTCATCCTGGAGTGCATTTAGCCCTTACTCTGAAGGCCCTGTGGCTTGACTGCCTTCTGGAGAGGCAGTTTGATCATGGAAAATGAAAAGGTTTATTTATGCCAAAACTTCTGGGTGTCTCCTTCCAACATCCTGGAGGCTGGGTGAAAGCATCAATAGACCACACGGTGACCAGATATTTGTGTGATTTGTTGCTCTCTCCTTGAATCCCTTTGTTGGAACCCAAAGTAGAAAATAAAAATGAAAGCGACAGATGTCAAACTTGAGTCTTGCAGACTTTTTCCTTCCAGCTGGCTGCTTCACCTTGATGTACAGCCTGTTCGACCCTAGTGAGAGCGCAGCACGCTGTGGGGGTAGGTTGAAGGCTATGGAATACTCCATGGTGAGGCAAATGCCTGCCTTGTTATAGGATGCTGCTATGTAATTACGTGTGAGAGCTGTACCTTCCCAAAGGCATTCTGAATCAACAGGAAGGCTTTTTTCCCCCTAGCATTTACCATCTTCCGTAGACTTCTGAGTTATTGGATCCCAGCATTTATGTATGGCATTCCCTTTATTCTTAGAGTTCAAACATTATAGAAGCAGCCACTTACACTTTCTGTAAGTCACTTTACTTTATCCTGTGCCAAAGCTTCCTATAACTGCCAGGACCCGTGATTCTTGTCTTAAAGTTAGTTTGGTCCTAAGGACTTTTTTTTTTAAAGATTTTATTTATTTATTTTTAGACAGAAGGGAACAGAGGAAGAAAGAGAGGGAGAGAAACATCAATGTGTGGTTGCCTCCCATGTGGGCTCCACTGGGCACTGGGGACCTGGCCTGCAACCCAGGCATGTGCCCTGACTGGGAATCGAACCAGCGACTCTTTGGTTCGCAGCCCGTGCTCAATTCACTGAGCTACACCAGCCAGGGCATGGTCCTAAGGACTTTTTAAACAAGTCTTTCCTAACTAAAACCAGATGTTTCTTGTCATTCTACAATAGAGGGTTATATAGACTGGCCTTCAAACAAATCTACATCTGTCTCCTTGTTACTGGCTGGTCGGATACAATGAATTAGTTGTAGACTAAAATATGCCTGCTGCATTGCAATTCAAAAACAAAACAAAACGACTATAGTTTGTCCCATGACCAAAGTGTGGATTTGCAAATTCCAGTCTGAATCAACGCTCTTATATTTTTACCTGTCTGAACACCATGCGTTCATGTTTACCTACAGCCCATCCTTCAGTGGACACAGTGCAATACGAATGGGCCATGTGGTGAGGTTTTATTAGAACTCCAGTATCTGAACACATAGTATGGCTACCTAGCACTGCTCTCTCTTCTGTTTTTCACCATATTGCTGGCGATACTCTCATACTCTTGATTAGATGTCGACTTCCAGCACCAGAGAGAGAGTCCAATAATGTTTCATTAAAGCTATACTTGACGTCCACAGAACTCTAGGCCACCAGAGGGTGGAGAGCACACTTGCCTCTTACTGGTGAACTCATTGGTCTCTCCTCTGTGCTATTCTGTGAAGGCCAAGATTATCCTGGGGACAGGGGTAAAGAGAAGTTATCTTGTGCTCTCCAAATAACTATAAATTAATTGTTCCCTTAAAATTGCAAGAAGTCTGGCAGGGAGATTTGGGGCTTATAAAAGTAGGCCTCCAATATATTCTCAGTACTAGTGGGAATATAAATTAGTTTAATGTATCTAGAAAGAAATCTGGCAATCGTTCTATCTAGTAATTCCTTTTCTAGGAATTTGTCATATGGGAAATTATCTTAATGTAAATAAAGATATCTGCACATGACTGTTGATTTTATTAGTATAGATAATAGGAAATGGGCAGCAAATGGAATGGTTACTCTATAGCATTACTCTATGGAGTAGCGGGTACTCATTAGGAATTGTATATTTGAAAGTATTTGGGGCTACATCCAGCAGCTCTGTGATGACATTACCGATCTGAAGCCCGCTGTGGTCAACACTGAAGAGGGCATCTCAGATGTAGCTCAGCACTGCCTCCTGCAGACTGACATCACCGCCATCTGCAGGGTCCAGAAGATGGACAGGCATCACATTGCTCTAGCGTGTGTGGCCTGGAGAGTCAGCCGACCAGAGAAAGTGAGAGAAGATGATGTTGGGGCAGGAGTGGGCCTGGTGGAAATCAAGAAAATTGGAAATAACTACTTTCCATTTATCACTGAGTGTAAAGATCCCAAGGCCTGTACTATTTGCTTCAGGGCAGGGGAGGGGAGAGCAGCAAAGAGATTCTCTTAGAAGTAGAAGGCAACCTGCAGGATGTCATGCAAGTGTGCCACAGTGTTCGCCTGGACTCTCAGCTGGTGCCAGGAGGTGGGGCCTGTGAGATGGCTGTGGCCCATACCTTGACAGAAACATCCAAGGCCATAGCTGGTGTGGAGCAATGGCCGTATATGGCTGTTGACCAGGCCCTAGAGGTCATTTCTCATACCCTCATCCAGAGCATTGGGATGGGCACCATCCATGTGTTGACCTCCCTTCAGGCCAAGCACACCTGGGAGGACGGAGACCTGGGGTGTAAATGGTGAGACAGGTACTTTGGCGGGCATGAAAGAACTGGGCATCTGGTAGCCATTGGCTGTGAAACTGCCAACATGTAAGACAGCAGCGGAGAAGGCAGTGCTGCTGCTGGGGATTGATGACATCATCTCAGGCCACAAAAAGAAGGGTCATGATCAGGGCCTGCAAGGTGGGGCTCCTGATGGTGGCCAGAAGTGAGTGGTGGGCAAGGTAACCTCAACACACAGAGCCGCCCATCTTCCCCTTCATTACTCAGACCGCCAGGGACACAGGTAGAGGGGCAGCCCCAGTCCCTTTCTGTCCCAGCTCAGTTTGCAAAAGGCACTGACACATAATTCTACTCAGTTGTAAGCTTTCCTTTTAGTTTGTTTCCAGTGATTGGAATGTAAGTCATTTGAAAAAAATACAGAAACACAGAGAGTGCCCAAAAAATTCAACAGAAATGGGCTGAAGAATTTGATACACCTTCACTAAGTAGACAATTTACAGAACATGCGATCAATTTGATGAAACCAGGTCCATCTGTCAGGCTTCAAAAAGTGGTCGACCAGTCAGTATTGCCACCCAGGAAAATGAAATGTTAGTGAGTCAGGCATTTATGAAGAGCCTCACCCCCGCAAACAAACAGAGCTTCTATTAAGTTAGGCACTTCCTGTAGATCTTTGAGTCATCTAATGGAATGTTTAGTTTGGACAATATATCTGCCAACGTTGTATCATGCGTTATTAGAGGATGATCTGGATGTTTACAGTTCTGAAAAGTGGTTCTGAATGAAGAAAGACAAGAAATTATGTGGCCTGATGAAGCTTATTTTAAACTTTCTGGTGCTATAAATCAGCACAACTGTGTCTGCTGTTCAAGAGAAAATCCTCATGTAATGATAGAAGGACAGTTGAATCAGCGGGAATTGGAGTTTGGGTCGGTCTTTCATGTGAAGGGCTACTTGGACCTATTTTTTCCATATTACTGTTACACAAACCCTGTATCTCACCATGTCAAGGGACACCGTTTTACCACAATTACAGCGATGGCATGATAACAGTGACTTGTTGTTTCAATGAGACGGAATTCCTCCACATTATACTGATAACACGGTGTGAGTTTCTTGATGAACAATTGCCCAACAGGTGGATAGGTCAATGAGGGCTGGTGGAACGGCCACCACCATCACCAGCCCTCACCCCACGGACTTCTTCTGTTGGCGTGTTCTCAAAGATGAAGTCTTTTCCTAAAAACCACGCATGCTGGGTGGTAGGGTTCACTGCCTAAGAGATCCATGTCAAGGAATTGATGGCAACAAAGAACTCTGTGCCAAAGTATGCTTGAGTATAGCAAGTAGACTGCAGGGATGTGTAAATAATGAAGGCAGGCAGTTCGAGCACTGATGGGACTGTACCTAAGTGCACTGTCTTTTGAGTTAATAAAGCTATGTGATAATCATAACCTGCATGTCATTTTCCATAGGAACAACTGTAAACCTACTTTTGCCCACCCCTGTATAACAAGGTAACTCTTGGAGATCTCTTGTTAATGTATCTAAATAGCCTATGGAATCTCACAATCCTGTAATTTGGTATTATTAATATTCCCATGCTACCAAGGGCATATGTAAATTTCATGGGGTTGCTAGGTAAAATATGGGACACCTTGCTATATTTGCATTTCAGATAAACAACAAATAACTTTTCAATAGGAATGTACCAAGTATACTTAGTAAGTAAGCCTCATGTAATGCATGGGACATATACAAACTGGAAAATTATTTATTGTATATCTGAAATTCAAATTAAACTGGGTATCTTAAATAAAAATATAAGTCTGCTCTAAACTTCGGGTAACTTGATTTGCTTACAAAGAGGCAAGGCTTGAAGATCTGTTAGAGTCCGAAGCTTGTTTTCTTGACCTTGTGTGCTGTTGCCCTTGTATTCCAGTTGTGTGAATTTGGCCAGTGTTGAAGAGGCAAAGGCTTGGCATGTGTGTGTCCAGAGCTCACAGCAGACACAGGGTTTATGCCAGCAAGATTACCCTGCATTTAATGAACTCCCGACTCATTTAGGATCATCTGTGAGCCTTGGATGGGGCATCTGCTGATCAGGTTGACAGCTTGAACCTTATCATTTAGGTTTCTCTACCCCCTTTTTGTTACCTGTCTTGCCCTACTTTCTTTTTTTAGCTTTCAGATATGATTTATATACCATAAAGTTTACTCATTTTTAAGTGTACAATTCAATGATTTTTAGTAAAAGTATTGAGTTGTGTGATCATAACCACAGCCTCAGAGGCTGGAAAAATGCCTTAAGTAAATGATCCTGTCCATGATTGGTTATGAAAAACCAAGATGATTGAAAGTCGTGATGGCCTTATGGTCTTTAAAAGCCAGTTTTTTTTAGAAGATTTTATTTATTTATTTTTAGGGAGAGGGAAAGGGAGGGAGACAGAGAGGGAGAGAAACAACAATGTATGGTTGCTCCTCACATGGCCCTCACGGGGACCTGGCCCGCAACCCAGGCATGTGCCCTGACTGGGAATCGAACCGGGACCCTCTGGTTCCCAGCCCGCACTCAATCCACTGAGCCACACCAGCCAGGCCTAAAAGCCAGTTTTGTTGTAACCCATTGGATCAGGGACTGAGGAGGGTCGGACATAGCAGAGGGAGCTGAGGCATCAGATTGAGTGTTTTACAGTCACATGCGGCCATTTAGGAAGTTGGAGTTCTAGAGAGGAGGACATACAGGGTCCAGCACTAATAATGCCCCCCTTTTTATTATAAAATCCTAAGCATATAATTCTGTAACATAACAATATCAAACTCAAGTACACCATATGAAATTTCAGGTGAAATGTTCAGATTGAAACTATAAGTTGTTATACTCATATTATTACCTTACCAGCCACACTCAAGCAGGCCTTACTTCTGCCGGACCCTGTAGAACATGGACCCTAAGCTGTCGAACTGCAGTAAAAAAGAAAAAAATGGGTTGGGGAAAAAGTGGAAGTCACTGAATGTCCACCAAGTGGTGAGTAGATAAATAAAATGTGGTATAATCATAGAATGGTGTGTTATTCAGGAATAAAAAGGAACAAAGTACTGAGAAATAAAATTCTCTTGAAAAGGAGATTTGAGTGGGCGTGCCCTAAGGATTTTAATTGAATGGGTGGAAATGTTATAAAACTGCACTGTGGTTTTATATATAATACATGGGCGCTGTATGTGGATGGTTACTGATATCGCAACAAAGTGATCCCACTGGGGTAGGATATCGCTTAAGAAATTATGTATCAAATGCTTGGCTGTTTAAATACAGGTTGGATCTGATTACAATAAAATGCACCTAGTAGTTTTATGGAAGTGAACTCTTGTGGCAAACTTTAAACTAAGGGGTCATTAAGTGAATCTTGCAAATCTTGTTTGTTATAGTGGGTTTTTAATTTTATTTTGAGAGTGCATTTATTAAAGTTGGGGACAGTGAAACAAGGAAGGGCTTAGGATCAATGTGGCAACAAGAGAGAGCCTGGGTGGGGTTGCTGTCAGCTCACTGGAGAGTCAGAGAAAAGGGGCCTTGGAGACAGGGTCAGGGGGTGAGCCCGGGATGAGCTGCTGCTGCCCATTGCAAGTAATTTGATGTATGGGCCACAAAATCTGGAACTGGGCCAAATGTAAGCCTAGAACTGAGTCATCTAGACTAGGCCACTGTGGGAACTATATCTTGTATGGCTTGCATAACTGGTATGGAGATAATAATGGACAAAATATCTTCTCATATACATAGTTATGAGAAGTACAGCTGTAAATGGATGGAAAATAAAATTCTTACCCACATATAACAGGGTTTTCAAAAGCAGGAAGTGGTACGGGGGCCATAGTTGAAATGAGAATGGAAGGATGTGACTCTCAGAAACATTCCAAGGTTTGAGCAGGGTTTTAAAAAATATCTAGACCTGTTGGAATAAGACTTTAGAATATCTCAGGTGAAAAGAACAGCAAAGAAGCTACCAGAGGGAGGAAAAGCCATTATTATCTACAAAGGAATAATTGATAAGAAACAACAGCAAGTGTTTGAATGCCAATGGAATTTGTAGAAAAAGTGTAGTTCAGTTTCTTGTCTTATGGTAGAGGAAGAAATAGGTAATGCTTAACTTTCAGTAGAAAAAATAAATTCAAGTATGTATTAAAATTTTAAGGATAATCATTATAAGAAAAGAAATAGACTATGGTTCTTAACTGGTAGGAAGGTGATGAATATGAAGGAGAAATACTACCAATTCAACTGAAGACAGGAAAATAGAAATAAAAGTAAAGCATGGTAAATAGAAAAGAAATAAGGTGGCAGAATTAAGTTCAAATATTTTTATCACAAAAATGCAGGTGGACTAATGAGCCTCAGTTAAGAGTCTCAGATTAGAATGTAAAATCCAATTATACGCAGTTTACAAGAAGATATAAAGTGTAATAGAGTAAGCTTGAAAAATAAGGGGGTTGTTAAAAGAAATACCAGGGAAATATTAACCCAAAGACAGTTTCCTTAGTGATATTAACATCAGACAAAATAGAATTACAGGAACACAAACATTAAAAAGCATAAAGGGGGATATTTCAAAATGATAGGACTAATTCATGAAATCCCGCAGTCATAAATTTAAATAAAGCATACAACATAGCCTCAAAATAATATAACGCAGAACCTGACAAATTACAAGAAATAAAAGTATAATCCTGGTAGGAGAGTTCAGCACAGTGTATCTTCGAAACTGATTCTTCAGGCAGAGAGTAAAAAAATAACAAGGTCTAAATAACGCATATATAATCTTATACCTAACAGAATATGCATTCTTTGAAGTATACGTAGGATACTCAAAAAAACAAAGACCGTGGGCAAGGCCAAAATTTTAGCCTCAAATTCTAAAAACTATTTTTCAGATCAAAAGAAATTCGATTCCCATCAGTAGATGAGTGGATAAAAAAGCAGTGGTACATTTACACAATGGAATACTACTCGGCCATAAAAAGAAGTTAATCTTAACTTTTGTGATGGCATGGGTGGACCTGGAGAGCATTATCCTAAGTGAAATAAGCCAGTCAGCAAAAGACAGATACCATATGATTTCACTTTACTTATGGGATCTAATGAACAAAATAAACTAAGAAACAAAATAGAAGCAGATGCATAGATACAGAGAACAGACTGACAGCTGTCAGAGAGGAGGGAGTTGGGTGAAAAAGAAGAATGGAATAAGCAAAACAATAAAAACCCCACCAGATACAGATAACAGTATGGTGATCGCCAGAGGGAAAGGAAGGTGCAGGGAGGCAAAAGGGGGCTAAATGGTGATGGAAGGAGACCTGACTTTCGGTGGTGAGTGCATGTTGCCGTATGCAGATGATTTGTTATTGAGTTGTACATTTGAAAGCTGTACAGCTTTATTAACTGATATCACCTCAATAAATTCAATAACAAGCAAATAGCAAGGAAATATCTTAAGTATACATATTTGAAAACAAAACCACCCTCATGTATAGCTCCAATAAATATTATTCCTCTGAACTAAAGGAAAGTGAATTATAAATATTTAGAAAAAATGGTAGTAAGTTCTATATTTCATAGCTTGTGGAATGTAGCCAAAGCAGTTTTAGGAGGGAAGTTCATAGTCTTTCTTTATAAAAAACAAAAAGGAATAAAATTAGTTTAAGGTAAAACTCCAGAAATTGGTAAAAGGACAACAGAGGAAACCTAAAGAGAGGAAGTAAATAAAGATTTAAAAATTAAGAAAAATAAATAATATTTTAGATGATCTACACAACCAAAAGCTAAGTATTTAAAAAACAACTGTAACAGGCCCTGGCTGGTGTAGCTCAGTGGATTGAGCGCGGGCTGGGAACCAAAGGGTCCCGGTTCGATTCCCAGTCAGGGCACATGCCTGGGTTGCGGGCCAGGTCCCCGTGAGGGCCATGTGAGAGGCAACCATACATTGCTATTTTCCTCCCCCTCTGTCTCCCTCCCTTCCCTTCTCTCTAAAAATAAACAAAAATAAAATCTTAAAAAAAAGGATACCAATTCAAGTGTTAAAAAAAACAACAACTGTAACAGCATAAGCAATAAAAATAAAACTAACCAAAAAAAGCAATGACATAGACAAACCTCTGGCAATGGTAAATTAGAAAATTAGAAAGAAAATCACTCTTTGGAATGAAAAAAGGTGGCATAACAACAGCAACAACAGATTTGTAAATTATTTAGAAAAGAAATTTGGCAATGAACTTAAACCTAGGCAATGTGGACTTCCTAGAAATACACATATATACACTCTTATGTGTGTACATGTACACACATGTACACATTAACAATCTTGACCCCAAAAGTAACAAGCTTCAGTAAAAAAGAATCAATGAGACATTAAAACTTTGATTTAACATACATATCTCCTTCAGAATAACTTGAAGACTAGAGAATTTGAGTAAAATTTGACCAAAATATAATGGAACAGACAACCCTTTTCTTCTATAAGATTTGCCCTTGAACACATTTAAGTTAAATGGCAATGAGTAAAATCAAATTAGGTCAGCCCCAAGCTATAGTCCAATTTCACTTATGAACACTGATTTGAAAACCCGAATAAAACCCAGGACAAATAGCAAAGCTGTAAAATCAAGTGGGAATTTATACTAGGAATATAAGAATGTTCAAATGCTATGAAAGCTATCAGTGGAATTGACTACATTAGCAAATTAAAAGAAAAGTGTATACATCCATCCCAACCCATGGCCCAAAAAAAGATAACATTAAAAAAACCCATTAGTGATAAAATCTCATGGTAAATAGAAATAAAGATTTAGCAAACATCACAATTCATACTGACAGTTAAGTATTCCCATTGAGGTTGCGTCTGAGACATGGCGAGGTTGTCTCTATTTCTGCTACTTAATAGTATTATGCTGGAGGTCATAAAAATTTCATACAACAGGGAAAACAAAAAAAGTATAAGGACTTAGAAGGAAAAGAAAAGAAGCCCAAATTTCATTATTTGCAAACTGTTTATAGAAAATCCAAGAGAGGGTTCAGCCAGGTTTCTTGAGATAGGACCAGCTTAAAAAATAGTTCAATGTTAGGATCAAGTGAGGCACAAAAATACTTTGTGTCCAGTACTTTGGATCAAGTACTTATAAAAATACTTTGAGAAATATATCACTAAATAACTATGGTGAAATTATTTTTAAAATATCTGTGTATAAAAATAATTCTCAGTGTGTTCATGGAAAGAGGCAATCTTTTAGACAATAAATTAAAAAATAACTAAAAAAATTAATAGTGTGCCTATACACCAGCAACAACCAATTAAATAAACATGGGAAAATATTATTTTCAGTTATGGAACAAAAATACAAATGTGGTAAAACTAAAAACCTGATAAATATATGGAAGGTCTTTAAAGACAAAAAATAAACTTTATTGAAGGATATAAAAATGTAAATCAGATAGAAGTTACATTACTCAATTGGAAGACTCAAAATTGTTCAAGATGTTAGTTCTCCACAAATTAATCTGTGAATTCATTGTAATACTAAAAATCCCACAGAGATTTTTAATGGAACTCACCAAACAGATGCTGAAATCCTTATAGAATAGTAAATGAACAGAAAAGATGTTTGTAAAAGGAACTTACCAAACATTAGGACGTATTACGCAGCTGTAGTAATTAGCATAGCGTGCTGTTGGTGCAGAAGGAGACAAATAGATCAGGATTAAAATAGAGAACATGGAAAGAAATGGAAAACTGTTCTACGAGGGAGGTGGCATCAAAAACCAGTGAGGAATTAATGGGTCATTCATTAAATCTTGTTGGGAAAATGACTTTCATATGAAAAAATAGATTGCTTCCTCAAGAGTACGCAAAAAGCTTTAGGTGAATTAACTGTTTAAGTTAAAAAAGAACCTTTAAAATAGTCACAAGAACTTGTAGAATAATTATTTAATTCTTGTTTATTCTATTGAAGTTGTCCCAATTTTTCCCCCTGTGCCCTCCTCTGCCCAGCCCACCCCCCGGTCCCACAGTCAGTCCCTTCTCCATCATCCATGTCCATGGGTCATTCATACATGTTCTTTGACTAGTCCCTTCCCCTTCTTTCACCATTACCCCCTCCCTTCTGGTTACTGTCAGTCTGTTCTGTGTTTCCATGCCTCTGGTTCTATTTTGCTCATGAGTTTATTTTGTTCATAAAGTTCCACTTATAGATGAGATCATGTGGTATTTGTCCCTCACCGCCTGGCTTACTTCTCTTAGCATAATGCTCTCCAGTTCTATCCATGCTGTCACGAAGAGTAGGACCTCCTTCTTTCTTTCTTCTGCATAGTATTCCATTGTGTAAATGTCCCACAGTTTTTAAATGTACTTATTTACTGATGGGCCCTTGGGCTGTTTCCAGCACTTGGCTATTGTAAATAGCACTGCTATGAACATTGGGTGCATAGGTTCTTTTGAATTGGTGTTTCAGGATTCTTAGGGTACATATCCAGCAACAGAATTGCTGGGTCAAAAGGTCAATACCAACATGATGGTGGTGGTATTTTTTAAGCAGCAATTACAATCTTTCAAGGAGAAATGAGGGAAAGAGGAGAAAAGCTGAAACTTGTATTTCTGGCTGGCAAAAGCAGCTGAGAAGCCAGCTAAGTGGTTCCTGTGATCAATTTTTGCATTATATAATCTTATGATCACCCTCAGTAGGGCATGCATGTAAGCTTTCGTCAGTACAGGAAATACCTCTCGAAGGAGTCTGCGTTTATTAAGGTGTATGTTATTGCAGGCAAAATGGAATATATCAAAGAACTTTAAAGTGTTATAATGCATTTAAACTAATTTTGACTACGAGGAAGTTCTCTGTAATTGCACATTGTTTGAATGAAGACTTTTGAACTGAAAGAAAAGGGGCAGAATTCAATGAATTTAGAGTCTGGTAATGTTTCAATGGGTTACATACCTACATATAATATATTCTTCCTTGTGAATAAGGGATATATTTTCACTCAAGGGTTTTCCACAGTCTGGAAGTTTTTAGACCCAGGAAAGTATTTGAAGAGAAAATAAATATTGGTATAAGAACTTCTTATTATAAGTAGCCTAATGAAAGACTTTTCCTTGTAAATTTGGTAGAGACAAGTGGCTAGAAAATAAGTTTGAAATGAGAATAATTCACCAGCTAGGAGTTCAGTGAAATGTAATTTTTACTTCAATGTAAATGACCACTTACGATACATGGGCAAAGTGATATATAATCTGTAGCACGAGCCAAGACTTGTCAATGAGTAATATATGGCACATTATAAAATTAAAGGACGTATATTTAATATAAAATATAAAATGTATTTGAGGGTAGAGATAAGTGCTGTATTAGTATCCTGCACCAAGTGATTAAAAGACATGCCACCTCATGAGTTAAGTCATGTGGAGTGAGAGAGGAATTATAAGCTATAACTGGAAATGGTGATTTGTTCCAAAGCATCAGAAACATTCCCATTTTTCATTTGTTTCCTAATGATTCACAAATGGGACATTTTGAGATCCATAATACATATGGGTTATCTGAAGTATGTAATACATAGAGTATCTGAGTCATTCATTTAAGATGCATTAGTTAATAGATGAATTCAAGTAACATTTTTTTGAGTGGCAGCTCTGTTCCTGGAGTGGAATTGGGCGACAAGAGTGAACAAGATAGAGTTCCTCAGTCTCACAAGAAGCTCGAACCTAGTAGGGTAAATTTTTATAGCTACAAATGGTCATAGTTCAATGTGCTAAACATATAGCCCATGGCTTGCCTGCTAAAAAAAGCAAAACAAGCAAGTGGAAGCTAACTTTCATGCATCTATTTTCCTTAAAGCCCCAATTCCTTAGTTTGGCATTCCAGACCCTTCTCATATATCTACCTCTTCAGGGTTTCTCTTTCGAGACCCCACGCTCTTTCTCATGACCCCTCCCCCTCAACACAGAAGCTCTTCTTTAGCCACAGTAACCTTCTCATCATTCCCTGAACTGAACTCTCTCTTCCTGATGTGTATGACTGTGCACATGCCCGTTCTCCCACCCATCTGCCATCTTCCATTCCAGTCAGTGCTTCCCGTTCTTTCAAGACTCAACTCAAAGACTGCCTCCTCTGAAGCCTTCCCTGACTTCTCATCTTGGCTATGGCAATGATCTTGAATCACATTATTTGTGTTTGCTTGTCTGCTGCCTCCACTAGGCCGTGCATTCAGAAGGGCAGAAATCATACTCATTTTCTATCACTAACACAGTGTTTGGCATGCAGTAAGGATTTACCAAATGCTCGCTGAATGAATAAATAATTGAGTACAATAATGAAGTATCCAAAGGGCGTAGGATGAATTCTGTCAAGATTTTTGCCCAAGAGCATTCAGAAGGGAGTGCAGGCATCAAGGTAATGGATTTGGCATCACTCTGTTGTGGGAGTAGGTGTCAAAAACTGTGAAGGGTCTGAGACTTTTCCCTTCCTGCCACAGTTTCGTGGATGCTGAAAGAAACAGCAGGCTCCTCAGTCAGACACAAAGGACTTCATTACTCATGGTAAAGTTGTCTGCATGAGCTTCATGTTTACACCAGTTCCTCTCAGTTGCGTGGAGGTGACACAGAGGTGAGCCCGGGAGGATGCTGCACACAGAGGGTTTGCATCTGAGTTTGGCAGCTCTGAACGTAGGAAACACAGTTCTTCAAAGAGGGCCGTTAGCAAACTTGCCCAGCCTTTGCCCCAGAGGGAGATACTATCTTTATTATTCTGGAGAGCAAATACATCTGCCCTCAGCTCTGGAGAGAGACACTATCTCTGTCTTTCAAGGTTGTTTTCTCTAATGGTCCAGGGCTAGGGTGAGGCAAGCGAGGTGCCTAAGGTGCAACATTTAAGGAGGAACTTGACTCTCAGTGCTGACTCTGCACTTGCCCAACTGAGAGTGAGTGTCTCCTTCAGCTTGGAACCCTAGGCGCCACATTTGCATCAGTCTAGTCCCAGCTCTGTGAGATATTGGGCTTTAGGAGCGCTTAGTTGTCTTTAACTTCATTCAAAACAATTGTTGGTAGATTGTATTGTGACAGCTGTCATATCAGCATGCATTTGAAAAAACTTATCAAAATTGGTGAATTTTTGTGTAGCCATTTTAATATTGAAGATGCAAGAAAATATGCAACATTTTCAGCATATTATACTTTATTTAATGTAAAAACAGAACTGAAATGCAAAAAAGACTTGTGCAGTATATGGAGAAGGCACTGTGTCTGATTGAACGTGTCTAAGGTGGTTTGTGAAGTTTTGTGCTGAAGATTTCTTGCTGGATGATGCTCCTTGGTCAGGTAGACCAGTTGAAGTTGATAATGGTCAGATTGAGACATTAATTGAGAACAATCAACAATATACCATGCAGGAGAGAGCTGACATACTCAAAATATCCAAATCAAGGGTTGAAAATTATTTGCACCAGCTTGGTTATGTTAATCACTTTGATATTTGGGTTCCACATAAGTTAGGCAAAAAAACCCCCTTTACCATATTTTTGCATGTGGTTCTCTACTTAAATGTAACAAAAATGTTCCATTTTTAAAACAAATTGTAATGGGTGATGAAAAGTGGGTACTTTACAATAATCTGAAACAGAAGATACCATGGGGCAAGTGAAATGAAGCACCACCAACCACATCAAAGCTCAGTCTTTATCCAAAGAAGGTGATGCTTTGTATATAGTGGAACTGGATAGGAGTCCTCTATTATGAGCTCCTTCAGGAAAACTAAATGATTAATTCCAACAAGTATTGCTCCCAGTTAGACCAACTGAAAGCAGCACTCAGTGGAAAACATCCGGAATTAGTCAACAGAAAATGCATAACCTTCTATTAGGATAATGCAAGACCACATGTTTCTTTGATGACCAGGCAACAACTGTTCTCATTTAGTTTTTGATTCATCCACTGTATTCATCAGATATTGCACCTTTGGATTTCCATTTATTTCAGCCTTTACAAAATCTTGTTAATGGAAAAAATTCCAATTTCCTGAAAGACTACAAAAGACACCTGGGACAGTTCTTTGCTCAAAAAGATAAAAACTTTTGGGAAGATGGAATTATGAAGCTGCCTGATAGATGGCAGAAGGTAGTGGAACAAAACAGTGAATATGTTGTTCTATAAAGTTATTGGCGAAAATGAAAAATGTGTCTTTTATTTTTACTTTAAAACTGAGCAAACTTTTTGGCCAACCCAATAGAAGCAACCTTGAAAAGATAGTCTGAAACAAAAGCGGTCAATGTCTTTGTTCAGAAAACATGTTAGAATGTGGGGTACCTATGGAGAATTATTTCCTAGTTATAAGTAATCCTTTAGTTGTAAACAAATGATGTTTTTTAAATTTTATTTATTATTTTTAGATAGAGGGAAAGGGAGAGGGAGAGAAACATCAATGTGTGGTCGCCTCTCGTGCGCCCCCTACTGGGGACCTGGCCCACAACCCAGGCATGTGCCCTGAGTGGGAATTGAACCTGTGACCCTTTGGTTTGCAGGCTGGTGCTCAATCCACTGAGCCACACCAGCCAGGGCAACAAATGATGTTTAAATGTCTCTTACTTCTGCACCTGTTAACAGAGCCTCTGATGCTAATATGTTGGAAATGACTGAGAAAGATATTTTAGGATCCTGGCCATTTTACTTCTAGATATTTACGTAGGAAAAATGAAAGTATATGAGGTTTATCCAGAAAAAGTCCAGCCATTGTTAATGTAACGAGAATGGTTTACACAACATTGATGTAACCTGGCAGCCAAGGAGAATGGACTGGAATGAGCATGCATGAACAATGATGACTTCAATGTACTAGTCGGTGGTGGTAGACGCTGTTGAGTGAGCATGTATATTGTGTGGCCATCCCATTCAAAATGACTGAGCAAGTAGAGCAACAAATCTGCATCAAATTTTGCGTGAAGCTTGCATATTCCTCTGCAGAAACTATTCAGATAATTCAGAAGGCCACAGCTATGGGCAAGTGGTGATTGGTAAATTCATCATGACAACGAGCCCACTCATGCATCACATCTCGTACAGAGTTTTTAGGGAAACATCAAATTACCCAGGTGCCTCAGCACCCACTACAGCCCAAATCTGGTGCCCTGCGACTTCTAGCTTTTCCCAAAACTAAAATTACCCATGAAGGGGTAGAGATGTGAGACTATCAATGAGATTCAGAAAAATACGATGGGGCAGCTGATGGTGACTGGGAGAACTGTGTGAGGTCCTAAGGTGCCTACTTTGAAGGGGACTGAGGCATCGTTGTCTTATGTACAATGTTTCTTGTATCTTCTTCAATAAATGTCTCTATTCTTCATATTACATGGCTGGATGCCTTCTGGACAGACGTCATATGTCATACAAAGACTTGTACATGTGTGTTCATAGCATTGTTATTTGTTGCTAGTAAAAACCCAAACATCCATCAACAGATGAATGGGTAAGATATAATACTACTCAGTTATTGAATGAGCTCAGGAATGAGCTATTGATACATTAAAAAACATAGTGAGTATATATCAGAATAACTATACTGATTGAAAGGAGCCAAAAAATCTGTGTCTTCATTCATCTATCTATACTGTATGATTTCATTTATGTAAAGATATGGGAAATGTAAACTCTAATGCCAGAAAGCAGATCAGCAGATTACAAAGAGACAGAAAAGTTTTAGAGATGATAGAAATTTTCATTGTCTTGATGATTTCATGAGCATATGGGTATACATCAGAATTTAGGAAATTGTACATTTTAAATATGGTCAAGTTATTGTATGTCAACCATACCTCGATAGATCTGTTTTAAAATGATATTTTAGGTTTAGAAGTGGAGGGAGACTGTTATGCTAAGTGAAATAAGCCAGGCAGTGAAAGGCGAAGACTATATGATCTCACCTATAAGTGGAATATAATCAACAAAACAAGCATGCAAGGAAAATAGAACCAGAGACGTGGAAATAAAGAGCAAAGTGACAGTGACCAGAGGGGAAGGGGAGGGGGGGCAATGGGGGAAAGAAGGGGAAGAGTCAAGGAACATGTATAAAGGACCCATGGGCAAAGACACCAGGGGCGGGGAGGATTGAATGTGGAAGATGGGGGAGGGGAGGGCAGGGGAGAGTAATGGGGGGAAAATGAGGACAACTGCAACTGAACAACAATTAATTAAAAAAAAGTGGAGGGAGAATAGATGCTTGACTTACTAGCCCCTGGGTTCAGAGGAGAGATATTTTATGTGCTACCCGATGACTTCTTCCACATAATCTGAACTTTCTCAGCTTGTATATGGAGTGAAATTCTTCAGAATTGAAAGATTATTTTATGTGAACAAAACAAGGCAGGACCACATGGGACCCAAAGGAGCTCTCAGTGATTCATAGCTGGTGTGAATCAGAACAATTAGGTTGCTCTTCTAATGTGTAGCTGAGATCACTGTCTGAAAAAAACAAAACAAAACAGGCCCTGTAGGGTGAGAGGAATAGACCACTTTGGCGATATGAAACAATTAGGACAGAGAGGAAATGTGAGTTGGAGCATAGGGTAGCTGAAATATGCTGGTGTTGTAGAAAGTAGTAGAGTGGGAGATAGAAATATATTAAGACAGCTCATCAAAATGAGTTGCTCCATGTCATATTGTAGGTACCTCATAATTATTTATTTGGTGGATGAATGGACAAATGCATGAATACTGCCTAGAGCTGGGTTAGGGAAAAATAAAGAAGAGGAAATGCCCTTTTCTTTGCACTTCTAGATAAGTAGTTTGGTTGGATTTTCTATGGAAAATATATTATAACTTCTAGGCAACTGACTAACCAAAAATTACTTGGACACCAGCCTATATCTTATTCATAATAATCAACAAGCATGTACTCTGCTATGTCCTAAGACCTGTGCCATTTAGAACCACTGGGATCCATCCATAAGAAATGCACACTCTTCTTAAGTGATGAGAAACAGTCACCTAAGCAACGTTGAGAATATGAGAGCTAATCTTCTTGCTGGAAGATCAGCTCTCAACTGGGTTTCAGAAGAGCGAAGAGTTCACTGTAGGTTAACCTTCAGGGAGGAAGTTGGATATGAGCTTGGTGTTGAAGGGTGGTTTATTGTTGGATTGGCAAATGGGAAGTGAGAGGGCATTCCTAGAACAAATACATGTGAGGGGAGCAGTCTGCCTTGAGTTGAGTCATCATGTTTGCAAAGGGTGGGTAGGCAGACGGGGACCAAGTTAGTAAGTATATGGAAAGCCAGGTAGAAGAGTTTAGATTTTATCCAGTAGACATTTGGAAGCCTATATGGGATGTATTCATTTGCAAATAACAAAAAGTGACTTTTACAAATAAAGGTCAACATTATTTACATGATAAGATGCTCAATGACGCCATCAGTGAACCAGTAGTGAGCATGTTGATTTTCTGTTCTCATGTTTGCTACCTTGTAGTCATAATATGGCTGCTATAGCGCAGTGCATCACTTCTACATTCATGTGGGGAAGAGGTGCAGGAAAGGTGATGCCAGCCAGCTCTCTTCTCATATCTATCCCTTTCTAAAGGGATCGAGAGCTTTTCTGAAAGCCTTAGTTAGACTTTTGGTTTTATTTCATGGGACAGTACTGAGCTACATGCCTATGTCTAGGGGCAAAGGAAGTTGGCAAAGAAAGTATTGGGCTTTCCAGTTTCTCCAATGGATATGTCAAGGTGGAAGGGGATTAGTAAAAGCTGTTGAGTTGGTTAATAAACATGCTCTACAGAGCCATTGTGGTTCATTGAAAGCATATATCCTACCTAAGATTTTGCTCAGAAAAGTCTTAACTAGAGGAAAGTAGAGTTGGGATGATTCAGATGGTTGTTCACAAAATATTTACCCCCTTCTCCATGCCACTATAGGCATGTATTTCTTCACCCCACTAATGTTGGATTTAGCCACATGATTGTTTTTGACCAATGGAACATGGATGGGAATGACAGTGCACTAATTCTGAGATGAATCCTTAGAAGTATGTCATGTTTCTGCTTATCTTTATTCTGTTTATTTTTTATTATGCTTCTTCCACTGCCCTGAAAACAACATGTCTCCTTAGTAGCCCACTGGTCACAGTACAGTAAGAGATACATGGAGCAGAGTCATCCTGGTTAACCTGTAGCTTGAAGAACAGCTACCATAAGCTGACCATGTGGACCAATGAGAATAAAGATAAGTGGACATATTCTGTTGTATTGAGATCTGGTGGTCTCTTGTTACACAGAAATAGTGTAATAGTCCTTACATTAAAGTCGTCTCCCTAAGACAGTCTGGTGTTATTCAAAATTCAAAATAGTATCGACATGAGGCATTTGTATGGGGCTAACACATCAGTGACAATTTATAGTTTTCTCTGGCTGGAAGGTAGACTAAGTATTCCTCCATTTTACAGACTGGAAAATAGAATATCAGAGAGGTAAGTGATTTCCTAAAGCTAACTTGGCCAGTATTTGGGAGACCACTGTTTTCTTGGCTCAAAGCCCATTATTTTTTCATCTATATCAATTACTTTGGTGCAGTGGTTGCAAAGGTGTCTGTTTTGGTTCATAATCGTGTTTGCAGGTCTTCGATTGGGACTTCTGTGCCTGGAACATCGTAGACATTTAATTTGTTGAACGACTAAATTTGTGATGAATGGGTGAATGAATGAATAAGCCCCCAAGAAATCTATCTGTAGTTAGAGGGTAAAGGCTTTCATAATCTTTTCAAGTACAAAATGATTAGACACTTCCATCATCAAACCCTTCCCAGTTTCACTCTGCCGATCAAAATCCATTCCAATTCATGAGGGTTGAACTCAATAACCTGGTCACTCAGCTTTAGGGAAGCAAAGAGATTTCATTTGTCAGGACATTAGGAGAAGACACAGAGTATTGTTAGCGTAGAGAAAATGCCATATGTGCTTGGTGTACTGTCCTTTATCATTTATATCGTGCACATCACTATGGCATCCAGGTGGACAGGAACAATGGGATGCTGGGTAGTGGGCCCTGGAGATATCCTAAATCGTGTGCATCAGCCAGTTTTTGTAACAGGCAATAGTGAGATTATGAAGGGAATGAAGACAGGGAAAGCTGGGGCAGATAAAAGGAGGGGGGAGAAAGACAAAGTGAAAATCCTCCTCTCTGAGACAAGATCTCAACAGAAATAGAGCAGACACCATTCAAAACATCATTTTTCTTCAATTGTAATTAAAACGAAATTGTAACCACTTTAACTGTAATGAAAACAAATCATTAAAATCTAATGAAAATAAATATTAATAACCAAATAATAAATTTATTTTACTTCAATTTTACTGCTTTAATTCTAATTAAAATAAATCAGCAAACTCTGCTCGGTAACTTCCCCGTGTGCTGGGAGCCCCACCAAGCATGGGCAAGGAGGATGAAATAAACTTGGTTGGGATGTATCCCTGGGGTAATATTATAGTGAGGTAGAGGGTATGGGTGGCGTCAGCATCTCTGAATGCAAAGTCAAAGGAGCATTGGTGGCTCCCCATTATCTTTGGGTAAAGGTTAAACTTTATATCACAATGCACAAGAACTTTCACAATCTGATCCTAATTTTTCTTACCTAATTTCTGGCTATTTTTCTCACATTACACATACTAACAACAAACTGTAAAATACGTTTTTTTGGAAACAAAACTATTTAATGACTTTAGTTAAAGCAATTTAGACAGTAGAAAATTTCCCATATTGTAGGTGCAACTAATTTCCCAACTCTTCACTCTCTCCTTGTAATAGAATTATAAATATATGCACCTACTTTCTGGTACCTCCCTCTAGAGGAAACAGTTTATTTCCCACTTGGTTGATGTAGGCCTTGGCTGTGTCTTGCTTTGGATAACACAGTACCAATTGATGGATGAGCAAGTGTGCTTACAGGGTTTGCCTTGGTCTCTTGGAGTTCTGCCATCTACCATGAGAAGACTATTTCACAAGTAGCTTCTGGCTCCAGAATGTTGACGACACATGCTATGCACATGAAGTTGATATAAAGCCTGGAGTCTAGCATCGCTCAGCCAAACCTGGTTAAGAAATACAGCCTAATCCTGACCAGTGTGGCTCAGTTGGTTGGATGTCATCCCTCAAAGCGAAAGGTCACCGGCTTGATCCCTTGTCAGGGTACATGCCTGGGTTGGGGGTTTGGTCCCCAGTTGGGGCACATAGTAGAAGCAACTGATGGAGATTTCTTTCTCATATCAATGTTTCTCTCCCTTCCCTGTCTTCCTTCCTTCCATCTCTCTAAAAATAAATAAATAAAATATTTTTAAAAAGAAATACAGCATACCCACAAGAAAAATAAATTTTGTTATTGTGAACTACTGGATTGGCGGTTTCATAAGGGTATTATGGAATTCTAAAGCACAGGAATTTTGCCTAGTAATATAGATGGCAGATCCAACATTGCTTAAATATAATAAATTCTTATGCAGGCCTTTTTATGCTAACACTTCTCAATGAACACATTGAGTATCTCCTACATGTCTGGTACTTCATTAAATCTTAACATTAAGCAATGTGGAAGCAGAAAATGGGTTTTAGAGAAAAGTATTAAACATATTCTGAGATGCAAGGAAGTATTCTTCCCACTGGATTATTAACCCCCAAATACTTTCTTCTGAACTGTTATTTTCATACACAGACTCTGATCAAAGATTTACCTTTTTGAGATTGGCTTGGATACAAATTTGATGCCAAATGTATTTGGGCATGATCTGACCTTAGCTTATGGGCAATTCATCTGAGGAGTTACATGATTTTCTTTGCCCTCCACAACCCCCCCCAGCTACTTTTTAAACTTGTTTCTCTTTGGTTCAAAAAAGAGGGAGAAGCGGAAAAAGCTTGAGATCACAAAGCTTGTCGTTGAGTACTATCTTGACCATGGTCTACATGCTTCAACAAGTTGCTTATCTGCTCTGAACTTATTAATGTCCCCATCTATCAAATGGGGACATTAATAAATTGCACTTGGTAGAGTTATCGTGAAGGTCAAATGCGACAGTGTATGTGAAGATACACTTCAGTGCTTGAAAATTATGAAAGTATAGACAGCCTCGTCTTATTGTGCTTCACTTTATTGCACCTCTAAAGTGTTGTTTTTTTTTAAACAAATTGAATACAAGACCCTCCACCAGCAAAAGATTACAACTGATTTTATTGAGATACTTGATTTATTACAGTGGTCTGAAACCGCCCCGCAACATCCCCAAGGGATGCCTGTATTATATTTCTGGCCTAAACATTCTTCCTAGGAGAAAGAAAGAAAAAAAAAAGATTTAAATGGTGCCTTGTTCTAAAGGGCTAAATGTATGTGGAGTTAAGTTTCTTCCATTTATACAAAAACTAGGTTTTTTTGTTGTCTTGTCTTTGTACCTTGGTCTGATATTTTATCCTAACCTGCCCTGATACTTGCTTGCAAGGAAAAGATGAGCTTGTTCCTCCATTCTTTTCTCTTTCCATGTTGCAAATTATCTTCTGCTTCAGTGAAAAGTAGTGAGATTACTTATTTAATTTGTCTTTTCTTACCTTTATTAATCTCCAGATTCAGCTGCCCTATAGTAGCTCAACAGCATCAATAGAATCTAGTAATTATCAAGTCAGATAATGGTTTAATCACAGGTAGTATGCTAGAAAAATAATGGTTTTTGAAGTCTATCAGTCCTACAGTTCGGTTCTTGGCGAATTCTAAACCTTTCAGGGCCTCAGTTTCTGTACTTGTAAATAGTGATTATTCCACATATTGGGGTTATTTGAAGGATTAAATGAAATCCAGAAGTCGGCTACTATTCATTTTGAACTTTGATATCCCATAAACACTATAAATTATAGTCACCAGTTGGGCAAAAATGTGGCCTAATTTTTCCTTGGCATACATTTATTTATGGTCCAAGGTATGTTTTCAGAATATTTGTGCAAATGTTGCAACTGGCTTCTTTTTATTAGTCAGTTTTGAATTTATTCTCTACAAAGTGAAGAAGCAGAAAAGTCAGGCGGTAATGACAAAATGCACTTATCTGGCCTTCTAATGCAATCGACCCATAAATCTAAGGAACTCATTTAAGAAAATGCGCTGTATTTGAGTTTGAGTCCCCTGTACTTAACCAGTGGCAAGTTTCCTTGGCCTTTCTGTAGGACAAAAAATAAAAAATGGAATTTATACATCTTGGAAAAACAAAATTAAAAGTCTGCCTGATTAGATCTCTTAGTATATAACATGCTTGAAGTCACACTTTTAGCGGAAAAAACATTCTTCATTTTGTTTTTTTTATTTATATACACTTTAAAACAGTATCTTACTTTTAGAATAAATCCAAAATATATTTCGTTGTTAAAGTAGTTATGAAAAGGCTCCTAAATCCATTATTATGAATCTTAGAGATTTTATATGAATTGAAGGAAATGTAACAAAGCACCCATCCCTTTTTTAAACAAATAAAGCACCATGCTTAGCACAATTTCTGGAATCTAACAGATGCCCAACAAATATGTATTTCAGTCCCATGTAATGGTAGAAATTATTCATGCTAAGACTTTCTCTCTCTCTCTCTCTCTTTCTCTGTCTCTCGTTAGTCTAGGATCTCCTCCAGGACAGCCATACGCTTTATTCAGCAGTGTTTCCTCCACACTTAACACAAGGCAGGCACAGAGTAGGCCTTCAATATTTTAATTGGGATAGGTGGATGGAAGAATGAAAAAACCTCAAGAGGTTTGAAGTCCTGGCTGGTGCAGCTCAGTGGATTGAGCGCCAGCTGTGAACCAAAGGGTTGCCAGTCGATTCCAAGTCAGGGTACATGCCTGGGTTGTGGGCTAGGTCCCCAGTAGGGGGTGCTCGAGAGGCAAACACACATTGATGTTTCTCTCCCTCTCTCCTTCCCTTCCCCTCTCTCTAAAAATAAATAAACAAAATCTTTTTTTTTAAAAGAGGTTTGAAGCTTCAATGCTTTTCATTGGATCCATCTGATTTCCTCACGTCCTAAACTATCTTGTTGGCATCTGGAGAGCATTAAAAACTGGGGAAGAAGGGAAAGGTTCAAGGAGCTAGAGTCAGCTGTCTTCTTACTCCACGCTACATTAGAAAAGGCCTTGTAAACTCAGTTATCTTCTTCTCCTACCACCTACCCAAGAAAGGTATAAGACGAGGGGGTTTCAACTGCTGAGGAGAGACACTGGTGATTTCCGCGATGCCATGGGGCCCACATAGGAATTGAACAAGGATCAGAATATAAAATTAGAAATCCTTCAGATTCTCTGAAGCTGTTTTTACCTCAAGTTATTGTCAATCAAAAACATGCATTTCAAGGTCATAATAAAATGATTCAAGGATTGTTCATGCCACTGTTCCCTGATTGCTGCAGTCAATCAAGAATCCATTTTATGTTATTTCAACATGATGCTACTCAGTTTACTCAGCTGCATACCTAACACGGTCTTTGATTAAGTACATGGTGTGGGATTTAGAGTATTGTCTCATCACTTCATACACAGACCTCTCCTTTGCAAATGATCCTCTAAGCACCCACACAGAAGCACTTCTTATTTGAAAGAAAATGTAATCCAAGTTTATAGGAAAAGACAAATTTCCCTCTAATTGCTTGTATTGTCCATTTCCCAATTATGTTTTTCTCTGTACAGTACAGTTTTCAGATGGTAAATGCAGTGCTCTTCCACATGTATTTTGAAGGTTTTCTTGTTTTTTGGTTCCAATGACAATTCATTTGTTACTTTTATGGTAAGCTAGGGAGTATGGTGTTGATCGCAGCTGTTACCCTCTGTTCTTGCAGTTGGCAGTACAGATTTGCCAGGGATCACCTACCTTGTATACCCTCAAGCCCACAGTTGGAGAAAACGGTTTTTATTGTTAAAGCTATTCAGCTGCAATTAAGAGGGCACCTGGGAATTTGCAAATGCCTTAGTCCATTAGTTGGTGCAGCATTAGTGTCTATGGATAAAGGTTGCTTGTATCCTTTTAATGATTTAAATTCAATTTATCCTCCAACAGGATTGGCTGGATTCTTTCCAAGTTTTGTGTGGTTCTAGCATCCCAATGACCTTACTTTGGAGAATGTCTTGGGTTTTATTTTGGTGGCTAACAACACCTACCATATTGAAAAGTTGGCATTCTCTGTATTTATTTTAGGATCATTCCATTGCTGGGTGGAAGTGGAGTGAGTCCTTGCGGTGTTCGAGAAAAAGCACTTTTGGGAACCCACTGGGAGAACGAGATCTGGTGGTAAGATTTATTTGGGTACTTGATGCAAAATCAAAAGAGTTTCCCTCCTGGGTTCCCAATGTCCCATCTCTATTTGTCCTGCCGTGGAAAATCATAACCAGAAACAGAGCCATTGTCTAGAGATCCTACACCATGCTAAGGCTAGTTCAGTGCAGTCTTTCTCTTCATCCAGCTAACTTAGCTTGCATTCCCAGTTGCAATCCATTGCTCTGCTGCTGTATCCTGACTCTTGCCTGCAGCCTGCATTCGGAGCCTGCGTGACCATTGGACCCATGGTTACTAATGCCACATAGCGAATGGGGTGAGTGTGGATCATGGTGAGAGAGGGAGAGAGAGAAAGAGAGGGTGAGATTCTTTGTTCCACTGGGGTTATAACCAGGAGATATTTAAAAATAACCAGTCAACATCCTAAAGTTTTGCAGGCTTAATGAGGTCCACCTCCTAGTTAGACTGATAGGCCTCTATGGTCAGGCACCTCCCCCTGTGCCCCTCAAAAAGTCCAGTACTGAAGGGGAAGGGGAGAAGTGGTAATCCCCTTTGTGGAAAAATGCTGTAATCGCGCTTGCTGGTGTGGCTCAGTGGATTGACTGTTGGTCTGTAAACCAAAGGGTCGCTGGTTCAATTATAGTCAGGGCATATGCCTGGGTTGTGGGCCAGGTCCCCAGGAGGGGATGTGTGAGAGGCAACCGCACATTAATGTTTCTCTCTCTCTCTCTTTCTCCCTCTCTTTCTTCCTCCCTTCCCCTCTCTAAAAATAAATAAATAAAATCTTTAAAAAATTAAAAAATAAAAATTTAGAATACTATTAAAAAAAGAAAAATGCTGTAATCCCCTGGGGTATGTGAAACTGTAGCTTCCTGGCTAAGCAAACAGGCTAATGCTCCCCAGTTTATGAAGGTCAATGTCTAATTCCCTGTGCTCTTTTTCTTATTAATAACTAGCTAACTACCTATGGTAACAATTCTACATTCCATTTTTTTCTGTGGACTTTTAACGGCTATTTACAAGATTATGTGTTAGAAAGCATTAATATAAAGTGGGTAGAAAATCCTTAATTAGCAAGGTATGTACCTGTATCAGTTACCTATTGCCATTGTAGTGCTGCATAACTAATGTCCTTGGTGACATACAACATACATTTATTTACCTGATTCAGGCAGGGCTCACTCCTGTGTCCATAGTCAGGTGCCAAGTTGACCCAGGCAGCTTTCTTGATATTGGCTGGGCTGGCTCCGATATCTCTCAATATGCCAGCTGTCAGCCTATCTAAAATGGCATTGGCTGGCAAGAAAGGAGCATATCAGCTCTCCTCCCTGTGTCTTTCGTTCACCAGCAGGCAAGCCCAAAGAATTCTTATAGCAGTGGTAAAAGGCGGAAGGAAGCAAGCATACTTGCACAAGCACTTGTCCAGCCTCCGCATACCTCATATTTGCTAATGTCCTATTGGCTAAACCAAGTCAAAGTGAGTTGGAGTGGGTGGGCATTGCAAAGTTATAGAGGAAAAGACATGGAATTGGGGTGGAGTGAAGAACTGCAGCTGGCTCTTGCAGTCAGTCTTCTACAGAATCTCCCAGTCTCAGCCTGTATGAAGCCTGAATTCACTTTCCATGAAACGTGCGACTTTCTCCTCACAGATTTGAATAGTTTGCCCCTTTTCTTGTTAAGTGGCTCATTTTCCTAGTTTCCTTCATGCAATTTCCTCTTTTCCTTTCTCTACTTTCCTTTCTCTTCAGTCTTCACTTCCATTTCTTGTTTTCCTTTCCCCAGCACCTCTCCTTCCTTCCTGTAAAAAAAAATACCCTAAAAACAAAATAAAATTCTTATGCACCTATAAAATTGTTTGAAAGGAGTACTTTTTTTTTCTTTTGGCCCCTGGAGCTCTCATTACTGATTGACTCCTTAGAAAAGGAAATGCTGAAACCTCTATTTCTCCAGAAAGTTAACAGTGTGGGTGGTTCTGGTGTGGGCAGGGAGAGTCAGACTTAAGTTGTCCTGAAAGAAAAAAAAAAAAAACCCTCCACGAACCAAACACAGAAGCAAATCCTAAATAGATTTCCCAACATTTTTGTTGAAGTTTTCTCCCAAATTTACCAACTGGAAATTTGAATTGGGCTTTTCTCTTTAATTAAGGGTTTAGAATAGACGTGGATGCAGGTGTTATTTTGGTTGGTAGTATGTGGTGATAATCATTGTTGCCATAGCTACCCGGAAACTGTTCAACAGAATATCACTTCGTGTTGCAACTTTAAATAAAGGCTGTAAAAGTTCTATGCTCCTCATATAGATTTAATTTAAAGAAAAAGAGTCTGCTATATTCAGGCTGGAATCTGTTTCTTAATCTGTCCCTGAAAATATGGCTCAGTGTTCAAAACAGGTCAATTCAGGGGTAAGTAAATTTCCTTAATAGGTTTAAACTGACTTGGCTAGCTTCTTCCACAGATTTGGCTTACATTATACTAATTGGATAACATCTTAGCAAAGTGAGCGATATTAAGGTGATTTATTATGGTAAACATTTAGCGGTTTCAGGCTTCTGACTGATTTCAAGGAAAAGAGCCCTCCCTTCATATAAAGCTCAAACAACCTGCCAATCCTTCACTCAGAAATAAAAAATCTGCAAAAGTTTCACATACAATAACATGTACTTTAAGAAGACTCAAGGGCATTTTCTCAAATTCTGCCTCCATTAATCTGCCTTGGGACAGCATGGGCTGTGTTCCTTGTGGTTAATTCAATGTGGGGCGGCAATTTCACTTCTCTAAATGTATTATGTTTAAGACAGTGGGGAGTTTGATATGATTCTCCAGTCCTCTGACCCAAGCCTACTTTTCTGCAAATTAGACTTAGATTTCTTTTCTACCTACCTAACTGATTAAGTAGATCACTTTCCTATCACTTAGACCTCCGAGCCTAAATTTCCTCATCTGTAAACGTGAGGCTGTAATGCTCACCTCCTAGTGTTACGGTGAGGATTGAAGGCCAGTGTAGAGAAAAGCAATCAATCAGTTTTTAATTCCAGTGCAAATATAAGGTCTTATCTTAAACAGAAATGTTCCGATAAGCATTGGGAAAACTCATATTTCCCCCAAAGAATTTTGGTCACTGGTATGCATCTTTGATAAAGATGGAATTATTGGACAAGAATTGAAGACAGACAGTGAGACCTGATTTGTTTTCAGTTTTCATGGCATGGGTTTCAGGGCTTTCATGGGTAAATATAGGTCTCTGATAGGCTTTAATTTTTAGATTTTCTAAGCCAACTCAAAACTAAGGACGAACTGTACTGGTCTTCTTGTGTAGTAAACAGTTGAATCAAATACTGTGGGAAAAAAACCTCTAGGAACAGAAAGAATTGAAGTTACTTGACTAGGAATCTGAGTTTTCTGTTTTAATTAAAAACCTTTTATTGAGGTATAATTGACATACAATATTATATTAGTTATAGGTAAACAGCATAATGATTTGCTATTTGTATACAAAGCAAAATGATAACCACAAAAACTCTAGTTAACATTCATCATTATACATAGTTATAAATTTTTTTTTCTTGTGATGAGACTTCTTTTTTTTTTTTTTTTTTTAGATTTTTTTTAAGATTTTATTTATTTATTTTAGAAAGAGAGGAAGGGAGGGAGACAGAGAGGGAGAGAAACAGCAATGTATGGTTGCCTCTCACACGGCCCTCACTGGGGACCCGGCCTGCAACCCAGGCATGTGCCCTGACAGGGAATCGAACCGGGACCGTCTGGTTCCCAGCCCGTGCTCAATCCACTGAGCTACACCAGCCAGGGCGTTATGAGACTTCTTAAGTTCTATTCTCTTAGCACTTTCAAATATACAATACAATATTATTAACTGTGGTCACCATGTTGTTCATTGCATACACAGGACTTATTTGTTTTACAAGTTCGTACTCTTGTACCTTGAAGTTTGTATCTTTTCACCACCTTCACCCCACCCTTGCCTCTGGCAACCATGAATTTGTTCTCTGTTGTTATTGATTTGTTTTTATTTTTATTTTTTAGATTCTACATATAAATGAGATCTTGCAGCATTTGTCTTTTTATGTCTGACTTATTTCACTTAGCATAATGCTCTCAAGTTCCATCCATGTTGTTGCTAATGACAAGACTTCCTTTTTTTATTATTTTATTTTATTTTTCCCAGTACCATTTAGTCCTCTTATACCCCCTTCCCCCCACAATCACCACACTGTTGTCCGTGTCCATGAGTCCTTTATCCTTTTTGCTCAATCCCTCCATCCCCTAACCTACCCACCCCCACTGGCTATCATCCTGCTCTCCATCTATGATTCTGTCCCCAATTTCCTTGTTAGTTCAGTATGTTCATTAGATTCCACACATGAGTGAGGAAATATGGTATTTGTCTTTCTCTGACTGGCTTATTTCACTTAGCATAATGTTCTCCAGGTCTCGCGCTGTCACAAAGGGTAAAATTTTCTTATTTGTTACAGCTGAGTAGTATTGTATTATGTAAATGTCCCACAGTTGTTTTATCCACCTGTCTACTGATGGACACTTGGGCTGCTTCCATATCTTGGCCATTGTAAATAATGCTACAACTTTCTTCTTTTTAATGGCTGCATAATATTCCCCCCTTTTTGTGTGTTTATGCACAGGTGTCTCGTTTTCATGTCTTGGCTAAAATAATGCTGTGATGCATGGAGGTGCATATCTCTTTTCATGTTAGCGTTTTGGTTTCCTTTGGTAAATACTCAGACATAGAATTGCTGGAACATATGATAGTTCCTGTTTTCAACTTTTTGAGGACCCTGTGCAGTGTTTTCCACAGTGACTGCACCAATTCACATTCCCTTCAAGAGAGCATAAGTATTCCCCTTTCTCTATATTTTTGCCAACACTTATCTCTCTTGCCCTGTTGACGATGTCCATTCTGATAGGTGTGAGGTGGTATCTCACTGTGGCTTTGATTTGCATGTCTCTGATGATTAGTGGTGTTGAGCATCATTTCATGTACCTGTTAGCCATCTGTGTGTCTTCTTTGGAAAAATGTCTATATAGATCCTCTGCCCATTTTTAAAAAAAATCAGATTTTTTCTTTGCTTTTCAGTTGTATGAGCTCTTTATGTTTTGGATATTAACCTCTATCAGATACATAATTTGCAAATATTTTCTCTCATTCAACAGATTGCCTTTTCATTTTGTTGATTGTTCCCTTGGCTGTGCAATTGCTTTTTAGTTTGATGTAGTCCCACTTGTTTGTTTATGCTTTGTTGTCTTTGCTTTTGGTATCATATAAAAAAAAATCATTGTCAATACCCATGTCAAAGGGCTTACCCCTATGTTTTCTTCTAGGAGTTTTATGTTTTCAGGCCTTAGTATATATATTTAATACATTTTGAGTTATTTTTATGTATGGTGTAAGATAGTGGCCAAGTTTCATTCTTTTGCATGTGGCTGTCCAGTTTTCCCAACACCACATGTATATTGAAGAGACTATCCTTTCCCCATTGAGTGTTCCTGGCATCCTTGTTGAGAGTTAGTTTACTATATATGCATGTGTTTATTTCAAAGTTATCTCTTCTATTCCATTGATCTGTGTTTCTTTATATTCCAGTGCTATACCATGTTGATTACTATAGCTTTGTAATGTAGTTTGAAATTTGGGAGGATGATGCCTCCAGCTTCATTTTCCTTTCTCAAGATTTCTTTGGCTCTTCATTGTCTTTTGTGGTTCCATGCAAATTCATTGATTGTTCTATTTCTGTGAAAAATGCCATTGGGATTTTAGTAGGAGTTTCACTGAATCTGTGGATGGATTTTGGTAGCCTGGACATTTTAATAATATTAATTCTTCCAGTCCATGAGTACAGAATAACTTTGCATTTATTTGTGTCTTCAGTTTCTTTCATCAACACCTTATAGTTTTCTTTTTCTTTTTTTTTTAAGATTTTATTTATTTATTTTCAGAGAGAGGAGAAGGGAGGGGAGAAAGAGCAATGTATGGTTGCCTCCCACATGACCCTCACTGGGGACCTGGCCCACAACCCAGGCATGTGCCCCGACTGGGAATCGAACCGGGACCCTCTGGTTCCCAGCCCGCGCTCAATCCACTGAGCCACACCAGCCGGGCCCAACACCTTATAGTTTTCATTGTACAGGTTTTTCACCTCCTTGGCTAAATTTGCTCCTAGATATTTTATTCTTTTTGCTATAATTGTAAGTGGGATCATTTTCTTAATTTCTCTTTCTGATAGTTCATTATTAGTGTATAGAACTGCAACAGATTTTTCTATATTGATTTTGTATCCTGCAACTTTACTGAATTCATTTATTGGTTCTATAGATTTTTTGGTGGCATTTTTAGGGTTTTCTATATCGAATGTCATGTCATCTGCGAATAATGACAGCTTTACTTTTTCCTTTCCAATTTGGATGTCTTTTTGTGAGGTTTTAAAATGAAAGGCTGGGCAGCGTTTCCACCATCCTTTTGAAATTATAGCATATTTTCTGTTTACTTAGTTTCTCACACTAACTTTGAAAAGGGGCTACATGGCATATATGTATTTACCTTGAAATTAAGCCGAGCTCAAAGTAATTTTGATTTGAGATGTTCTTAAATATTTGGCATCCCTGGAGACCCCAAGGCATTGGCAAAACTGAATTGAGGTCATTTGTCTGGAGACTGCACTAAGACTCACTGGTTACTGACCAGTGGCGTTCAGAGTGATTGTGTCTACTAATGAATGACCGGGATGTCCCTGCTGCCACTTTGTAGCCCTTGTTCAAGTGGAGCAAACAGAGCTCGTCTGACAGATGCACACAGATGGTTAGTTATATTACTCCCTGGAGAAAAAGATTTCTGCTCCTAGGTCTGGTAGAAAAATCTCTTTATCATTTTACGTGGCTTTAGTAACAATTATTATTATTAGTAGTGGCATGTTAGATCAAAAAATAACTCCTTGTGCAACTGTAAATCAGATTCATAAAAAAAGCTACAGAAATGGATGCATTTCTAATTTCTCTTTTGATGTTAAGGTAATATAGCATAGCTATATTACCTTAGCATAGCTTGAGAGATTTTAGAACACATCCACATCCTGTATGTATACTTTATATCATGGTTAAGGTAGATAATATAGAACTGCATTGTTCAATATGGTAGTCACTGGCAACATATGGCTATTTAAATCTAAAATCGCTTACTTCCTCACTTACGCTAGCCGTATTTTAAGTGCTCAGTAGCCACATGTGGCCCGTGGCTGTTGGGTTGCGTAATGTAGAATGAGAACATTTCTGCCACAGCAGAAAGTTCTCTTAGATAGTGCTTGTACAGAGAAAGGTGGGGACATTTTTCCCCATTAAACATGAATTAACCTAGGAAAAATGTCAAGAGCCTTTAGTATTTTATGTCCTTAGAGAGAAATATAAAATTCTCCATTTACTTGCCTCAAAATTAAGACTATGAGTCACAAAGCTTTATTGAATAGCTACAGCACAATTTAAAATCTGCCAACAGTTTCCTATTGTAATTATGTGTAGAGGGGGAAAAATCGGGGATAGTAAGAGGGGGACAGAAGCAAACCCAGTTATGCAAAGACCCACATACATGCACACACTGGGACACCTGGGGAAGAAGGATCCAAAATCATGGAGTCCCAGAGACAGGGGAAAAAAGGTGGAGGCAGGCGGAAGGGAAAGAGGAACAAAGGAATCAGAGGAAAAGGACACAGATTATGTTCTCTGGCGGTCAAGTCTCAGAGCTCAGTGTTGCTGAGAGTGTGCCCCTTTTCTCTCCTGCCCTGTGACTTATTTATTGCTGGGCCCCTGCTCCCAGCATTTGAAATGCTCTCAAGTGGGCTCCTTGGAGTAGGTGTTTTCAACCTGTACTTGTAGAGTCCTTGAGGGATGGTTCTCAGCCTGTGGTTTCCAGGGAGGCAGCAGCTGCCACACTGAGAACTGCACATTAGAGGTGCACATTCTCAGGCTCCAACCCCTCGGTGAATCAGTAACTCTGGAAGGTGGGTTCCAGCCCTCTGTTTGCAAAGGCCCTCCATGGGATTCTCATTCACATTCATGTTCCAGTGTGAGAACCGCCGTTGCAGAGTTACAGATAAGAATGGGGGGAGTCTATAAACTCTTTAATTTTTTTCTGTAGAGAGGATTCCTAGCTTTTTTCAAGTTCTCAAAAAAAAAATCTGTGATCCTGCTACGCCCTAGAAGCTAAAAACATTCCCTTACATTCTACACTATGATGAGCAGATGAAATCAAGCTGGGAACAAACTCAAGTTGGGGTCTGACCCATTTCCCTCCTCTTTAGGAATTTAACCTGACTTTCAGTCTTTAAAAACTGATTTAAGAGCCTGCTGATAAAAAGGTTGAGAGTCAATGCATGCAGGTGTCTGACTTAGGGACTAGAATAGGGCAGGCTTCAAAGTGGGACAGATCTTCCTGTGCCTCAGTGTCCTACCTCAGATACACACAGAGGCGTTCCAAGGATCTGAATGAGAAATCCCGAACTCTTCACTTGGTATATTGTATTACTTGCCTTGGGTGGATGGGGATTCTCTAGGTGTAATTAGTTAACATCTATTAAGCAAGGCCATTTATTAAGTACTACACCCTGTGGACCTCAATACACTATAATTGACAATGAGAACAGAGGCAGCATCCTTTGTAGCTGGCACAGTCTCAGGGTAACCTGGTGTTCTTTTGACTCCATGGCGGTTTGAAGCTCGGGAGTTTTTTGTGCTTGTGGATATAATGTCTGATAGTGATTTCTCAGAGTTTTCAATTTAGAGAGCGATTGGGTACACTCTAGTGGTTCAATCAGCTATTGTAATGGTGACTTATCCAGTCCAACATTAATCCCAGCCCTGTGGGACTCCAGATCTTCAAACGAGCACTTAATCAGTATGTATGGTATTAGAACTGGCTAAATATAAGGACTGGTTTCTGCATGTGACTGAGTAGAGACAGATGTTACCAAACAGAAGAAATGATGCCACTTTCTACTTTTGTAATTCAAATAACATTGCAATAGCTAATGTGCAGATAGCACCATTCTGATAGGTAATATTTATTGATTGTTCAGTATGTCAGCCATTGTGCTCACTATTGGACATTTTCTTAGTAAATCCTCATACCAGCCACCTAAATTTGATATATTGTTAATCTCAGCGTATTGATGATGATGCTGAGTTTAGAGAAGTTCGGTGACTTTGCCACTGTCACATAGTATATTTGTCAGTATGGAGCAGAAGCTGTCACAAACGACCCAATAAATCTGTGATTTTAAAGTTTCTTTCTTGCTCACACCCAGCCCCTATGCAGCTTAGTGGGGATGGTGGGAATGAGGGAAATGGAGTTCTGCTGCATGCGGCTACTCAGGGTTCCTTGATTCTTGCCTCCATCCTCGGGGTTTTGAGAGTCCACTCTTCATAGGTGGCAGATGGGAAAAGAACATGGAGAACTGTACTTGGAAGGTTTTAATGGGCTGGGCCTGGAATGGCACATGTTACTTCTATTCGGGAACTCACTCGTAGGACTACATGGAACTATCTGGACGCTGAGGAAAGTAGTCCAGATGCGGGACTCAGGAATAACAGGACAGTGAGCCTACTGTTGGGCACTGGCAGCTGGTAAGTAGCAGAGCTGGGGCCCAACTCAGTTATCTCACTTGAAAGCCTTCTTCATTGTGGAGGGAAAACTGATATTTTGCCCTGCCTTGCTTAAAAATAAGCATGTGCACCATATTTTGCAGTTAGGGGGAAAATCACTCCGTACCCTACGATAAACCAAAAATAATAAGATTACCCAATCCCCCAAGGAATGGCATCTTGCACATTTCCTCTAAGACTGGACTCATGTGGTCCAAAAGACTCTAGCCCTGACTTTAGCAATGCTGATGTCGGAAGAAATGGCACAACCTTTATGGATTTAATAATCACATGAGAAAGTTGTTATTTTTCCAACATTAACGGACTAAAGGTAATCTTACTTTTCTGTTAAACACACATGCAATCGGACACACACACACACACACACACACACACACAGATACACATTGTCAAATCATTCCTTCTGAAGTCTGGCTCCCTTGAATTTCATTGCAAGTAAACTATTATTTTCTAAATACTCTTTGTCTTTCAGGCTTCTTTTTGGGCGTCACATCAGTTCTCACTTCCAGATTTACTTTTTCTCTTAATAAATTTTCCAAGTATTTAATTTCATGCAGTAGTTGTTTCTAAAAAGCTCAGTGTAAAACAGATATTTTTTGTGTCATAAATTGCTCCATTGTTGTTCAATTACAGTCGTCTGCATTTTCTCCCCTCCACTCCTCCCTCCCCAGCCAAACCCACCTCCCTCCCTTGCTTCCACCCTCCCCCTTGGTTTTGTCTATGTGTCCTCCAAAGTAGTTTCTGAAAACCCTTCTCCCCACAGTCCCCTCCCCCTTCCCCTCTGGCTATTGTTAGATTGTTCTGACTTTCAATGTCTCTGGTTATATTTTGCTTGCTTTTTTCTTTTCTTGATTATGTTCCAGTTAAAGGTGAGATCATATGGTATTTGTCCCTCACCGCCTGTCTTGTTTCACTTAGCATAATGCTCTCCAGTTCCATCCATGCTATTGCAAAGGGTATCAGCTCCTTCTTCCTCTCTGCTGCATAGAATTCCATTGTGTAAATGTACCATAGTTTCCTGATCCACTCATTTGCAGATGGGCACTTAGGTTGCTTCCAGCAGTTGGCTATTGTAAATTGTGCTGCTATGAACATTGGGGTGCATAGGTTCTTTTGGATTGGTGTTTCAGGGCTCTTAGGGCATAATCCCAGTAGTGGAAATTGCTGGGTCAAAAGGCAGTTCCATTTTTAGTTTTCTGAGGAAATTCTATACTGTTTTCCACAGTGGCTGCACCAGTCTGCATTCCCACCAACAGTGCACTAGGGTTCCCTTTTCTCTGCATCCTCTCCAACACTTGTCTGTTGATTTGTTTATGATGGGCATTCTAAAACAGATTATTTTCAAGCTGAATCAGTTTGCAATGTGGCAGAGGAACTTGCTGTTTAAAGCAAAGCTCTTCTTCATATTTTCCTCGGCCAGGTAAATGGCACCAGGACTTCAATCAAGTGAATAGTTCCTATGTAATTTGTGCATCATTTTGAATAGCAGGGATTTCAAATTCAAATGCCTTCATGGCACATGCATTTAACAAGTATGTGAATTGGCTACATATAAGCCAGTAGGTAGTGGTAGGCACTATGAGTAACTAGGAAATACATGCCCCACCTAAAGGTGTACAAAGTCAACATTATTAGCATCCCTATTTCTGTGAGGAGAAAATGTGCACATGGGCTGTTCTGAGCCAATACACTTATATGCAATGCAGTATGATGTAAATTTTATTCACTTTCTAAGGCTAACATACATATTCAAAAAATAATAAACTATCAAATAGAATGAACAAATTGCTATTGAAAAAAACTGCGATTTAGGGATTTTCTACTCTTTATAATCAATATGTAGATTATGGTGACCATTTGTACTTCTTAAAAAAGTATCCTTTTCTTCCAACAGTTTACTTCTTTGAAAGAAGTACTTTAAAGCATTTAAAACACAGAGCTCAGAAGAAGAGTCTACATCTTAATCCTTACTTTTTCTCAGGAAATAATTTATTCTTGTTCTACTTCCCTATATGCTGGTTGGCGTAGTCAGTCTCGTGTGTGGGAGCACAGTTGAACCACATGTAATTGCCAATATTTAAACACTTTTTTTGACTTGTAAAACCAAGAAATTTCAGGTTTGACTTGTAAAACCAGAAATTTCAAGTATTCATGGAAAACTTTGAAAATAGACATTTTCCTCTCTACCCAGGAGTTTACTGGCTTAAAATTCTTTAGCGAAAATTGAAGAAGGATAAACTGGCTTTTTGGCAAACAGATCTACAAAGCTGGGAAGAAAGGACACGTAGCAGTTCTCATCTTCTACTGGGGCCTTTTGTCAGTTACAGAAACAACTTCATCAGAGTCTACAACCAGGTCATTCACGCCTGGGTAACAGCATGAAGTAATTGATTTGGCAAATGTCGGTTTCTTTATCCCAATATTAGAGGCCAGCCAGCCCCACTTTACCTTTTATTGGGAAACTACAATACACCTTTATCATTTTGCCACTGGGTTATGAAAACCTGCCTTCTAGTGGTAGAACATTCTCTGAGACTTAGAGGGCACAAACTATTCTCCATTAGATATGTCCATCACCACATCAATGAATTTCTAATTAATTGAGTAGTAGATATAATGGTGTAGTACACCTCATCATAGGGTGGACCATATACAGTATAGAGTAGCAGATTAAATGAAAAAATATTAAAGGGTGGATAAGTTCTGTTATATTCTTTAGAATGCAGTGGATAAGAAAAACACAAAATAATACCAATTGGAATAAATTACTGTATTTAGCCGTGTATAATGTGCGGTTTTTGCCCAAATTTTTGAGGGAAAAATAAGGATGCACATTATACATGGGTAGTACTAATTCAGTATCTATATAAATGTTTTTATTCTTTTCTTTATGCTTATGCACTAAAAGTATAACTCTAGAAAGCAATAACAATATCTGTATGCAAAATAGTACCCTGGAATATGATAATCGGTTTTTATTTCTAAATATGAATACATAAAAATTGAATTAAAAAATTAAAATGAAAGATTTTTCCTTGAAAGTTTGGGCCAAAAATGTGGGTGTGCATTATACACGACAAAATACAGTAATAGCTGTAACAGCACCCACCTTAAAGCATATGTGTTCTCCAGAACTCAATCACACAACCTCACTTGGGGAGCCATTGGCTGCCATCACTGAGCTGTGTCGAAGAGACATAAATTTGAGTAGGCAGTGGAATAGGTTACTGCTCTAGAAAAGATGAAAACAATGCCATATATGTATACAGGTCTAAGGGGATATCAATGAGGCCTACTTGAACTTTAGCAAAAACCCGTGAGGAGAACAAAACCGGTGGCCCCCTAAAATTCTGAATCTGATACTTCCTGGAAGCTCAGATTTTGAGAAAGAGCTGTTAGCGCATTGCTGGTCACTGGCCTCTCTGGGAAGAAATAAAAGCATACCACCCCCTGCCCACTGGGTATTTCCATTCCGCGTCAGGCAATGCAGGACTGTCCTCACACAACGTCGGCCAGGCCCAGATGGCATCCATAGCCAAGAAGAAGTGGTGTCCACAGGAATCGGCTAAGTCTGTTCCCACAGAGGTTCATGCCTTCCACAAAAGTGCCAGATAACATGTAAATAGCAGCGCACTGGGCCTTCCATGTCACATACCACCCCAAAAATGATGTTGGCTCTGGACGAGCAACAACAAGTGTGATTTACTGATGAGGCAGCCAGGTATCTTCAGAGTGCATGTTATTGAAAGGCAGTGGCCACTCAATAATTTGATGCCCCAGACAAGTAGGAAGACAAGGACATCAGCTCAGTGGACAGAGATAAATGTTATAACTCTGTTTTCTGAACAAGTTAGCAAAGAGGAAAATATAACACCATGGTCTACAGATACCTGGGCTGTCACAGTAGGTTTGATAGAATGACTGGAAAACCCAGGGATGAATTATTAGGAGAAACTGCCGTTGGGACTAGGACTGTGGCAAAACCATGAACAGCTAATTGGCATGCTGAACTTATACGAAAGCAAGTTACCATACTCCAGCGAAGGCCACCGGTATGGCTCACAGGAATGCGCATGTGGTTTTCCTTACATGACAGGCCGTTAGCAATCAGTATAGAGACAGTGTGTCACGGTGCAGCTCTGGGTTCAGGATCACATGGTTCTAATACTGAAAAATGAATCGGCACGTGACTGGAATGTGTCCTGTGTGCCACTAGCCATGACCCACTGTAAAGCATAGGTATGACAATATATTGACTTGTAAGGGCCAGGGTTGGCAGGTAAATCACACAGATCCTATGTGGTTAGCAATAGAGTACAACCACAGTGCATAGACATTTGTCCAATGAGAAGGTCCTGTTCATAGGCAACTGCAGAAGCCATGAATGCCATTATCAACTATGCTCCTATTTTCTTTGCACTCTCTTTTCCAGCCATGATCTCTGTACTTCTCTTTCTTCCCCGCTCTGCGCCCCTGTGGAGGCTGACCTCTTTGAGCTCTACCACCTAGCCTCCCTTGCTATCTGCTTCTGCCGAAAAAGAGGCCTCTGCAGGAGTTTGGAGGGTGGGAAAAGGAAGTGGTCTGGCCTAGCTAACTTGCTTATTCGACATCTGTGAAGAGTGTACTTGCACTTCTCTAGGCCTTATGCTGAATGAAATCATTCATTTGTTAAGAGAGGTACAGGCATTATGGCTCTGAATGCTTTTTCATAATGGCTTCCATGGCGTACTGTGATATTACCACAGTAATGTTCCTAAGCAAAATGCATTCGGAAACCCTGTGGCTTTTCATATATACAATGGCACACGTGTAGTATCCCTCAGGGTTTTAATATTTGCCTGGGCATAGTTAACAAGTATCAAGACTGGCGGTGCATGGCTTGCAGCTGAGACAATTTTAACATTCATTCATTAATTCAACAAGGATTCATGGAGGTCCTTCTATGAGCAAGACACTGGTAAGCACTGTAAGGAATAGAAGAGATGGATAAGACAAGTCCTGCCTCCACAGAAATGGCAATTCATTAAGATGGAGGTGGAAGATAGGGCACGGGAAGAGGATATGGTCCACAAACACTTCACTGAATACATATAGCTCTCTTATGTGTCTTGTGATTAGAATAAAAATATACAATTCAGAAAGAAAGTTTAAAGGATGGTGGGAGGTAATAGGAGACAGAAATAAGCAAATACGAGGGAGCAGGAAGGAAAGATAATCAGGAAGTTGTAGTTTATCTGGGTCTTGAAAGGGAGGTGTGCACTGGTGTGGGGGAAGAGAATGTCGAAGGTAGGAGGTACGGGCAGGGGCGGTGAGGAAGGGCAAAGGGGAGCAGGGTGTCTGCTCTGCCCCAAAGTTAAGAACTTTAGGTCTTGAAATTGAGATCAACTACAAAAATGTGTACACACACGTACCTGTCTTGACCATATAAACATCTAGACAAAGACTAGAAGGAAAGAGGCTAAAATGTTAACAAGCGTTATTTTTTATGGGGAGGGATTTTTGAGTGTATGTTTTATATTCTTTTTCCTTCCTGATCTGATTTGAACTTCAGTTTGATATGACTATTAAGTGGAATAAGGACAGTAGACAGGGACATTTAGGGAAGAGTTTAAATTCAAGTTTGATAAATTATGTCTGGCTCTTATATTTTTCCTTTCAAAATTGGAGCTGGATTATTGTTGACATTGTTTTTTTTTTTTTTTAAAGAGGAGCTATCTCAGATTGCCTTGCACTAAGCCTGCGAAGTACTCATCCAAGTTTCTAAAATACTGGCTTCTGATGACTTTTGGATGCTATTTTGCACACCTCTTGTGAGCCTCCCCTATCCTCTTAGCCCACCTTCTCTCTAGCCATTGCTGTTGCAACAAGCGTTCCGCACATATAATCCTACAGCAAGAGGCCTTGGCTGCCTGGGGCTTGTTGCTTGGCCCTTGACTGCATTGCACTGGAATCTGTACAACAAGGAAGTACAAGGGAGTCAATCCCTGGGGCTGCCCTTGATAAGGAGCGGGTGGAAGCCAGTGAGTAAGTGCTCCTCTCTTCCATTTTTTAGATGGACAGTTCTCAATGTGTTCTGCGTGGCTCCTCAGTGAATCCCAGTGGGATTCGAGTGACTCTTTCTTTTCCCTATTCCACTCTTCTCAGTCCCCCTTTCCTGCTGCTATGGGCTCATGTCCCCAAACACTCTTGTCTCAGACTTTGCTTTCTGAGGGACACTGAGGAGGGAGACCCAGGCGAAGAAAAATAGTATGCTAACCTCCCCACCTACTATGTTTCAAACTTGACTGAATTTACTTCATTACTGTGATAATTTTTGATTGTGAAATCTAGCCTTTCTTCAACCCTAGGTCTTTTGTTAGGGATATTAAGAATGACAAAGGACGCCAAAGCTAATGGAAGGGGATCTGTGTGATTTAGCACCTGAAGGGATAATGTAGTTTACAGATATGTGAGTCCCAAACTGTTCTGCACCCTGGAATCACCCGAGAGGCTTCAAAAATGACTGATACTTACATCGCCCAGAGATTGTGATTTCATTGGTTTGGGGCGTGCCATGAGGGCTGTAATTTTAAAGTATTTCCTAGGTGATTCTACAGGCAGACAGAATTGGGAACCATTGTTGCAGGTCAGGGATTGGCAAACTCTGGCTCGTGGGCCGAATCTGGTCCATTGCCTGCCTATCTGTATAGCCTGCCAGCCAAGAATGGTTTTTACAATGCTAAATGGTTGATAAAAATCCAAAGAATACAATTTCATGAAAGCTCTCCATAATCAGCACCCCTACAAGACTGTAGCTCCTGGGGCAGAGTGCGGTGTGTTGATTGAATTATACAGTCAGTATATTTGATTGTGTATGAGCACATCAGGTCAGACATTTGGTGTTGAAAAGATAAGTCAAAACAACCCACCCACATATACTTGCTCCACATCTATACTTTCTCTTAGCAAAAACAAAAAACATAATTGAATATGATAAGAACAACGGGTTTTGCAAAGCTGAAGGCGAGAAAGGAATTTTCCATTGTGTTTCTTTTTGGGTTAGTCTCGTGTGTAATTTGTAGTTAGATTTCAGCAGAGTTAGAAAGCATAGTTCTTGACATCAAAAGCTTTTATATGGATTTTTTCAGCTTCTCCAGGGATGGTAGAGGTGGGAGGGGGAATAGATGGGTGGTCTTTAGGAAGTTTAATTTATGGTGGTTTATATTTATTGTTTCCTCTCATTTGTATGAATGAGTTACAGGAAAAGGCACACAATGCATTTGGCCTTGAACTGTATAGGGAATGAAATCACCTAAGCTGAATGACAGAGGCTAACATCAATGTTATCAATAATGAAATAAACTGAAGTCTACTCCATCAGTAGGGTGGCTGAGTGGATTGCATAATTATTTAAAAGCCACCAGAGACCATTGCACACTAGTAGACAGATTCCAAATCACTTTTATTCCGTGGCACCCTCATGTCTATTTATCTTACTACTTATAAGGATCTGGAGATCGAGATACAACCCAGCTTCAATCAATGATAATTACCTATTTAAAAAAAATTTTTTTGCCCTGGCTGGTGTAGCGCAGTGGATTGAGTGCGGGCTGGGAACCTAGTGGTCCCGGTTCGATTCCCAGTCAGGGCACATGCCTGGGTTGCGGGCCAGGTCCCCATGAGGGCCATGTGAGAGGCAACCATACATTGCTGTTTCTCTCCCTCTCTTTCTCTCTCCCTTCCCCTCTCTCTAAAAATAAATAAAAATAAAATCTTTAAAAAAAAATTTTTTTAAAATTTATTTATTTTCAGAGAGAGGAGAAAGGAGGGAGAAAGAGCAACTTATGGTTGCCTCTCACATGGCCCTCATTGGGGACCTGGCCCACAACCCAGGCATGTGCCCCAACTGGGAATTGAACCGGGACCCTCTGGTTCCCAGCCTGCGCTCAATCCACTGAGCTACACCAGCCAGGCCTATTTTGTTGTTTTTAATCCATACTTGTAGGGTTAATTGGATATAACGTGCTAATGTTCAGATGCAAACACTGAAATGCAAATAGGCTTAAGGATTTGGTCACAGAAGCAATGTCAAAGGAAAGAGTCAAAATAGAAGTCTTCCCATTGTAGAGCTTCTCTCAGACATTTCATTATTTTAATTCCAAAGTTTTCTAGCCTTACAAACCCAAATTGATTGGTCAATATATGTGCACTAAAATGGCATTTGTCTTTAAGTAAGTGGCAATAGTTGATGCCATAAATCTGGTAGGTTGACATATGGCATTTGAAAACCTAATTAAAGGTGATTTCAGAATTTCATGTACACATTATTCCCTTGGGAAAGCCATGCTATCTGACTTTCATACCACGGATTGCTTGGGAAAGCTGCCTTAACTTTAGAGAAGAGTTTTGGCTAATATATGTAGTGTTACATTTTAAATTTATTTTTTTATTAAAAGGATGAAGGTTTCAAAGTGGTAAAAAAAAAAAAAAAACAACTCCATTCTTCCTGAGATGCTAAATGGTTGCCCCAGTTCACCCAGAACATTCTGAATGATGGGGATGGGTACTCTAAGAGAGTCCAGGACTCCAAGGCTTAGCTATATGAGGTGAATCTCCTTGGTATGGGTGTGGTGGCAGAGAAGGGATGGCTAACTCCATGACCTGATGAGTTCACCTGAATGTCACTTTTGGGTTCTTTGATTTGGCTTCCTGTCCACACTATCACACTGGTGCTAGGTGTGCAGAGTACTCCTCTCTTAAACTCTCTGGCCAAAGCGGTGGTGGGCTGGAATTTGCACATGAATCCTATACTACAGAACAGCACGGACATACTGCAGATAGAAGGAATGTTAAGTGTGTGGCTAACAAGACTTTGATCCTGCCGCCGCCAAGCTGCTCTTGTACACTTTCAGACTCCGTTCTATCCCACATAGGCTCAGGGACCTAATGCTCTTTGCCCTTAATCCCTTGGCTCTTTGTCTTCTACCTCTGTACCATGTCCCTTCCGTGTCAAGGATGGGTCCCAGTTCCTGATTACAGTGGGTGCTGCGGTGCTTAACAGATCTCCCTTCAAGGAGGAGGACCTCGTTCTCTAGCTGGTTGAGGGCATTGGTTACTGATGCTTCTCATCTTACTTCCTGTCTACACATTGTCCTTGGCTGAAGGGCACTGCCTCAGCCAAGGTTATGTCCTTGCCCTAGGGGTAGGCTTCATCCAGTGATTTAGAGGTTGATGTAGAGGTACAGAAGTGTGGCTTCCCTCTTACCTTGATTCTAGATAGTTCTGAAGGGCAGTATCCGCTCTAATGGGTCCCCGTGGGATTGGTGGAGGCGTCTGTTGCAACAGCATTGCAACGTAACTTCTCCCTTTGTCCAATCTGGCTTCTTTGACTTTCCCTGGGGGTGTTTCTGAGTGTATTCCCAGTGAAAGCCCACACAAATCTTTGCCTCAAAGTCTGTTTCCAGGGGAACCTAACCTAAGACATATACTCACATATGTTTTCTCCAAATAATAGGTAGTATTCACCATTCAGATGGCAACCGGTTCATAACTTTCTTATTTTATAGATTGGGAAACGGAAATTTAGAGAGATTGCCAAGATCATAGAACTAGTAAATAGCAGAACCGCATGTCTCAAGTCAAGTCCCATGTTCTAATTGATCATGACAAATGACTTGCATACTTTTCCCAAGAACTCGTTACTTTTTTTCAAATGAAAAAAAGTAATAAAATAGACCCATGCGTACCTAACAGCCAGATTTGGTGGATGTTATTCTTTTGCCCTCTTGGTTCCAAATCTTTTTTGAAAAGAAATAAAAACATTAGTGATACAGCTAAGTCCTTCTTTCCCAACTCTTTCCCTCCATCTTTTTTTTCGCTTTAAAAACACTGAAAGCGCAAATGAACAAACAAAACAAACCAACAAAGACTTGCAGACACAGACAACAGTGTGGTTGTCACCAGAGGGAAGGGGTGGGGGAAGTGAAGGGTAGAGGGGACCAAATATATGGTGACAGAGGATGACTTGCCTCTGGGTGGGGGCCACACAATGCAATATACAGATCATGTATCATAGAATGTACACTTGAAACCGATATAATCTTCTTAACCATTGTTACCCCAATATATTTAATTAAAAGAAAGAAAAATGGGAATCTATGAGTCAAATAACATATGTACAAATAAATTAAATTGATATTCTTACTGAAGAGTTTATTGATGAGTTGGCCCAATAGCTAGAAGCGAAAACATGTAGCCATATTTATTAATAAAATTTGAATAAATGTATCTCTCTTAATAAATCTGATACATTTAGCACAACTCAAGAATGTTTTGGCAAATACTTTTCTTTTAATCTCAAGATTCATAACTACAGTTATTTTTAGGGGAATTAATGCCCATATGTTTCTAATTAAGATATGTATTCTTGCTTATCAGAATGTTGTTTTGTATAGGCAATTGACATCTGAAAAAGCTTTATCAGCTTTTATCCTTAGATTGAAGAGGTAGAATTCGTCAGCAAGAAGTAAAATTTCTTTCTGGGAGCAGAAAGAAATTTTCTGGGAGCACTAAATACTTTATTTGAATTGTAAACATAAATATTATAGAGTTCCAACTCATTCTCAACTTGGGAAAACATATTATTGTACTTGCTCATTCATGTTTCCCTCTTGCTTCTTTCTTCGTTTTTTTCTTCTTAACTATTACACTATTAAGAATTTGAGCTTGGCTGGTGTGGCTCAGTGGATTGAGCGCTGGCCTATGAACCAAAAGGCCACTGGTTCGATTCCCAGTCAGGGCACATGCCTGGATTGTGGGCCAGGTCACCAGTAGGGAGTGCATGAGAGGCAACCACATATTGATGTTTCTCTCCCTCTTTCCCTCACTTCCCCTCTCTCTAAAAATAAATAAATAAATAAACTCTTAAAAAAAAGAATTTGAATGTGGGGTACACCTCAGAGCTGTTAGTAGCTTTAGGTTTAAGATAGGCCACTGTTGCATTTGACTTTAGCGATATTATAATCACCAGAGACATTTCAGGATGAAAGCTCATTTATCCTAAAAAGGCTGATGGAATTTGATGGTATCAAGCACCGAATGCAGTAGCATTTGTGTTTTATGTCCCACGTGATCATGTCAGGAATTGACAGGGTCAGAGGGCTGCACAAACTAGATTGTACACCAGGATAGCATCAGCAGGAATGATGTGTTGGTAATGCTGCCTGCCCCCCAGCCCTGAGGTACTGATGCTATCCATCTAACTCAGGGCTGGGGCAGTTGAGCCCAAGATAGCAGCAGGGCATTAATCACTGAGCGTCTCGTGCAAGAGAGTGGAAGAAATGCTTTTGTGATGTACAGCAGTAGCGTTTCAAGTCACCGCCTGCTTATACGTCCTCAGCAAGGGGAACACTACCCAGGCTAGTAATTAAGGGACTGGATATTATAATATGTGATTTAACAGTAGCCAGGACTTCTGACTCAAGGGACAAGATTGGATTGAGGTGTTGGTGGGTGGGGGGGTTAGTGGTGATGATGGTGCTGGAGTAACTCTCGATTCAATTATTCATTTAACAAGTACTTATGATGCCTACTATGGTCCAGGCAGTTATGAGGGCCCGATCCCATGGAGCTCAAAGGTGAAAAAGCAACTATAATACAGTGAGGCGAGTGAAGGCTTCTTTGGGATTCCATGGGAGGGGTACCTCATAACTGCCTTCAGTTTGGGGGGAAGTTTGTTTTTCTTTCTTTTAAAGATTTTATTTATTTATTTATTTTTAGAGAGAGGAGAAGGGAGGGAGAAAGAGAGGGAGAAACAGCAATGTATGGTTGCCTCTCACATGGCCCTCACAGGGGACCTGGCCCGCAACCCAGGCATGTGCCCTGACCGGGAATTGAACCAGGACCGTCTGGTTCCCAGTCTACACTCAATCCACTGAGCTACACCAGCCAGGGATAGGGGGAAGTTTTTTCATAGGAGGTACCTTGTAGTCAGAGTCTCAAAGGATGAGCAGGAGTGATCTAGGAGAAAGAGACCAGGCTGGAGTGGGGAAGGCTGTTCAAAAGAGATAGTAAAGCAAGGTGAAGGCCTGGAGGTGGGAGAGAACGTGGCCCATTTGGAAAATTTCAAGTACAGTAGCTTAGTATTGTACTCAGTTGAAACTCATAAATAAAATAAACATAGAAATAAAAGAAGCTTATGAATATAGTAAAATAGGAGATAAGCCAAACACCAGGAGTTTGAAATGAAAAAATTAATTTGGATTTATCAGTAATTTATTAAAACTACAAACAAAATCCCTTGCTATAGTTATGCAGACACATTTAAAACTCTACATAATTACACATGTACTCCACAGAATGCCTCCTGGTTGCTATTTTCCTGGCACAACACATCCTACTTCTTTGGATTACCTTACTTTGCAGAACACATGTATCTCTCAAGCCAGTGTTTTTTCTATCTTGTCCCCCAAACCCAATATGACATTATTAACAAAAGGATGTGCCGGAAAAATCTTGAGTTGCTTTCCAAATTCATCCGGCATGGTGGTGCTCAACCATGGCCCTACACCGGAATCTCTAAATACGGATGTCTGGGATCCCGCCTACAGGCGCTGAGTCAATTGGTCTGCGGCGCGGCTGGGCATTAGGATGGTTAAGCAACGCGCAGGTGATTGTCATGTCCAGCTCAAATTGGGTTCCAAAACATTGGTAGAATGTCAGAGTCATGTGCAGAAGTTTGGAAACATGCACCAAAGTGTTGAGGAACGAGATGTGCTGGCTTTGCATGGCCTGTGCTGAGAGGAATATCAGTGTTACCGCCAAGAAGCTCTGTGTTAACTGTGTGAATTGCTGATCATAAAGCAAGTATGTAAGCATCGTGCATGCTAACGTGTGTGTGCATGTTATACCGTGTTTCGAATCTGCTTTAAGAAATCGGTTGGGGGTTTTAGGTTGAAATGTAACGCGTTACATATCTTCTTGTTGAAAATAATGATAACCCCCTAGAATGGATAATGGGAAACTCAAGGGGCTTGCTGATGTTAAGAGGTAGATGCCTGTATTCCTTTAAAGTCAGAAATGTTCTTTTTGATTTCTCGGCCTATTCTACCTTGTCAGTGGAGGCAGTTGAGGTGTGCAGGGTACTCTTTAAGTCCAGAGAAGGGATGGGACTTGAGGACGGTGCACCTGCCCAACGAAGGGCAAGGTTGCACACTGTGCTTGGCTTATGCTGTGAACATGGCAAGTGCTGGTGGCAGCAGGTTGGATCTGCTTGTGAAGTGAAGAATGTGACTGAGTGCAGCTCTGCTTCTCAAAGTGCCCAGGACTCGTAGGGGCCGTCAGGGTCGGGTAGTGGGATGGGCATGGCTTTGTCTGCTCCCTCTTTGGTTTGCAATGTCATCCCAGGAGAGGTTAGATGGAGCAGGGAGGAAGCCAATAGAAGGTACTTCATCCCAAGATCCTGCTGTGGGAAACTTGGGCTCAATTCCTCTTGGAGGCCTCTGAGAGACTCTGTGGAACACACCTTAGACTTGGCTTCCTGAGGGATGAGGATGATGAGGCAGTGGCCTACCACCTCCCATCCCTCACTGGTGGAGGGCGACACCTGGGGCATTAGTCACCCAGCATTTCTAGCCTGCTCCATGCATGAACCAGACATGCTTCTGAGGGTGGACAGTGCTGCCCAACAGAGAGGTGCAGGAAGCAGCTGTGTGTACGGGGACCATCCGAGGGATCTGCAAGGAGGCTGAGAAGATGTGGGTAGGCACCCCTGCATCTGCTCTGCTCCACATCCCCATTTCAATCGCTGGGCCTTGCTTTGCTTTATACTTGGTCTCCTGTGTACATTTTTTTTTCCAGCAAGTGTTCCAGAGCTTTAAAAAAGTTGAAGGGATTAAGCAGAGAAAAAAAGACCCGTGGTCACAGACAACTGTAGGGTGATTGCCAGAGGGAAGAGAGGGTGTGGGAGGTAGAAGAGGGTAAATGGGGGATAAACGGTGATGGAAGGAGACTTGGCTTGGGGTGTGAACACACAACATAACATACAGATGATGTGTTGTAGAATTGTACACCTGAAACCCGTATAATTTTATTAACCGATGTCACCGTAATAAATTCAATTTAAAAAAAGAATCATCCCCCCCCCCCAAGATTTTTAATGTGGCAAATTCTGGCAGGATGCTGGCAAACTATAGCAGAGGCTAAATTTATTTTTTTTCAGGTCGCCATTAGTTGGGAACATAGTTTTGAAACAAACTAATGAACTTTGTTTTAGTTGCTTTGAAAATTGTAACAATAATCATGATTAATTTCCAACTGTTAAATGCTTAGTATAATGCCCAGACTTTTTTTCTATCACAGATATTAAGTCAATAAATATAATTGGAGACTAATAGTTCAGGTTTTGATTCCTCTATTATATTAAATGATCTTGACATGGCTGATTATGGTAAAATTGTTGAATCAATGAATTATAAAACTGTACATGGAAATGATTAACTGAGATGTCCTTCTAGGTTTTGTTTGATTACCATGAAACTTGAGGATCAACAGTTAGAAATTTAGTTCAAAAAGTTTGTAAATGGTTTCTGCTTAGAGATAAAAAAGGAAGATTTATGGTATGGAAATTGTTAATGTGTTTTTTCAATTTCTTCCATCTTCATCCCTCCTTTTCCTTACCTCATTCATAATTTTAACAAACTTTTTGCAATGGACAGCGCATAATGGACTTCAGTCAGAGCCCATCATGGCTGGAGAGGAAAAGGCTGAGAAAAAACGTGATAAATTTTTAATAGCTGCATTTTTCAGCTTTTCCATCTGGTGCCTTCTGATTTACTTTCCAATGTTTTGTTTGGACTAGCCATTTGGAATCTGGAACAGAACAGCGAGGATGGATGATGCCTGAAACGGCCAGCTCTGATAAGAAAACCTAGCACAAGTGTCCCATTACGTGTACGTGAATGAGCACCGCCACCTGTTTCAGCCAGCGCACATGTTAAAGGAGCCTATACATGCACAGTGTCTTCGTAACATGCTCCGACTGCCTCTTCTTCTCCGCCCGTGTTCTCCAGCCATAAAGGCCAAAAATAATGTAAACGAGACAAATTAGAAGATTGATTGTTTTCCTCTTACAAGGGAAATGTACTTCATTACTTTTAGCCACTTTTTTGTGAATATGAAAAAAAATGTGATTTAGGAAGGAATTCAGTCAAGTTCTGGGTGACAGAGATGCCCTAAATGCAATAAATTATGGTTGTTTGGAGGGATTTTTTTTTTTTGCAAATGGTGTGTACGAATAGTTTACCAGATGGTTGCATCATTTTCCATTTTGGTTAGTAAAATAGAGATGACTGGATCAACAAATTTGTTGCTCCATGATTTTGGTTGTCTTAGGGAAAGATTGGCTACAATATTTGTCATGTAGGTAGAGCTATATATGTGTATATATATATATATATATATATATATATAGTCAGTATATTTATTAATATTTAAGAAATCGGCCAAGCTTTATTTAAGACATTGTTATCATGATTTACTTTTAAATTTTGGGCTTCCTCTTACTGATTCACAAGCAAAGGTGATTCTTCCTGTGACCCTGCCTGCCTTTCCTTGTAACTTAGCTTTAGGGTCCATGTATTTATTTAGAGATGCAATCATCATGATCTTGGAGCACCAACCCAAGAACCCTTTGAGGGAAACTGTTTCTTGAGCTTTCCTGGATTAGATCCCTCCGCTCGCATTCTCTATTATATCATGGACATGAGCACTTTCTGTTGGGCCTGTTTAAAAGGCAAAGTCTTTTGAAACAAATGCTAAAAAAACACAGGGATAAAACATGTGATGAAAACCAAATACTAAAAACATCCCCAAGTCTACTCACGTAGTAGTAAAAATGTTTTGTTTTGTTTTGTTTTGAGTTGCTTTTTCTTTAAATGTCCAGCTGATATCTTAAGCAAGTGCATTTGCAGGGCTGGGTTTCCAGGTGAGATGCCTGGGGAGTTGGGAAGGGGCAGGTGAGGCTCTGAATGCTCCTAGTCTGGCAGCCAGCAACAGAGAGTGCTTAGGGGACTGGACTGGAATCGGGTTCAGGCAGGTCCACCTGACTTCTCTGCCGTGTGGCCACTGCAAGCTCACAGAATTAACCCCTTGACACTGGGTTTCAGCAAAGGAATTTCCTCTCCATTGTCAATTTGTGTGTTTTCATCACTCAGCGGGTGAGTCGGTATTGATCAGGACTTTGATCTCCTCCTGGCCTTGCTAGTGGTGAGCAGCGTACTGGGGCTACAACCTCATTGTTTTCAGAATCACATGGCCCTGCCCGTGCCTGCCCTCTTAATGGGAAGTGGCTGTGGCACCAATGAGGAGGAGGCTGGAAAGGAAGCACTCTGGCCTTGATTACTGCTGACAGACAGGGTTACCTGGTAAAATACAGGATGCCCACTTCAATTTCAATTTCAGACAAACAACAAATAACTGTTCCAAATAGTCCATGGGGGCATACCTATGCTAAAAAGTATTTATTCTTTATTTGAAATTCAAGTTTTACCAGGTGGCCTGTGTTTTTTTCTTTGCTGACCCTGGCAATGTGCTGAGATCTCTGTAGGAGCCTGTGGTCAACAAAGAGAGTCACTGGGAGCCAGCGGTAGCTAATGGGACGAGAGCCCAGAGCCCTGCTGTAGCGAAGGAGCAATGCCAATGATAGAGATCACCATAGTGGATGAAGTTTCAGGGCCTTCTTCTCCTTTCCTGTCTGCACTTAAGCCTTAGTGGACCCCCAAAATGACCTGTGGATAGGGGTTCAGAAACGGATTTAATTTGATTTAGAAAAGGAAAGGAATGTGGCACCTTTGTACGTATGTGTCATGGAGCAAATGATCATTGACTCAGTTTCTTACTAGGTAAAATAGGAATAATAAAGATTACCTACTTCATAGGTTTGTCTCAAGAACTGAGATAAAGTAGTTGAAACCATTAGCACAGTGCCTGTCCTTTAAGACCTAAGGGCTCAAATATGTCTGTCATCATCATGATCATCATCATCAGGGTGAAGGAAAACTAACTAGTGACATTTAAGAATACCCTCAGAGCTATTCCTAGAATAGTTACTTTGAAATACACTAGCTCTATTGAACAGTGTCTTTCCGAAGCTTAGGTCTTTTGTGAATTTCAATTCTTGGCCCTTCCCTGGTTTGCCCTGCGCCTTTGGTAGATTACAAATTTGCGTACTTTGCTGCAAGAAGGAAAGCAGTCTTGGCTCCAGTGTTAGACGAATGTAAACCCCTCCAGTATTTCCTTTTAAAATATTGTGGTATCTGCCAAGAATCCAAAAGTAAAATTTCTGTGTAAGGTTTTTCTAAATATTCTGGAATAAAATCTTCTCTACTGCCTCTGTGAGAAGTCAGGTGAATACAATTAAGGGTTGAATTATTGTCAAAATCATCAACCATAGGAGTTTGCTTCACGATGGTGTCTCAAAGATGGATTTGTGATGCAATTTAAAATATAATATTGAGAGAGAATTGCCGGTACATTTTTATATTTTAAGACAATGAAATAATGGCATCTAAATATTCCTTTGGGAAGAACCTCTTAATTTTTACCAACTGCTTCAGTCTGTCTATTGCTGAAAATCTTATCCCTGCTAACATAGTCCAGGGGTAACTGAAATTTTTAAAAGCTTACTTTGAAATAGTTTTAGATTTACATAAGGGTTGCAAAGATAGCACAAGGAATTCCCAAATACTGTTTACCCAGCTAATGAAGTTGGTTTCACCCATTAGTTATCTGTATTCCTAGACTTTGGGTGCTGATCATGATAAATTAGGCACGGTCACGTTAGAGCCTTCTTTAGAAGGAAACTCCAAAATGTCGATAAGAATATTTCCCACAATGGCACTCAAATCTTTTCCTATTTTTGCCTTTCCAACAAACTAAGGAAAGAACTGCAAGAAAAAGCAGCAATGTTTACTGTTGAACCTGACCAAAACCCTTTGCCAATAATGAGCAAGAGAAAAACTTCCAGGGGTGTCCAACCTGCGAGCCCCACGTGGCCCAGGATGGCTGTGAATGTGACCCAACACAAAATCGTAAATTTACTGACAACATGATGAGACTTTTTTTGTGATTACATGTCACAATGTATTTAATGTGTGGCCCAGAGATGCCAAAGGGTTGGACACCCCTGCTAGTGTTGACAGTCTAGAATGGACCATTAGGCATTGAAAATAGGAATTATCTGCTTAATGCTCTTAAGTAGTTTTAATGAGGAGCAACTATTTTAAAAACAAATCGGATCAGTAATTATCAACTAACAAGTTAGCAAAATGACTAATAAAACTTGCTAACTGCCTCTTAATTTTATACCCCATCCTGTGGGTAAGCCCAGAGTCTCAGTTATAATCACTAAGTGGCATTTCTCCAGCTCTAGTCTCCTCCACATGGGAGATGGAATCTAGCTCTAAAATTTAGCCCAGATGATTCTGAACTTCACGGTGGGTCTTACGTGTGCACCAAGTGCGAACCCATTGACTTTTCTGTCCCATCTGCTATTTTCTTATTTCCCTCTCATTTGTGGTGGCCACTGGAAATGTCAAAAGCCATTCCTGACAAGGCTCTCTGAAGGCTCTGCAGCTTCTGGCACCCACAAAGAGGTTTCACCCTCCTGGTTCTGTCTGGGGTTTGCCTCAAGGGTGGCCGTGATAGTTGTCAAGGTGCTGTCATCTCTACTAAGGGCATTTGCTACTTTTGCCACTGAGATTCATGACATCAAAATAGCTGACCGCCTGTCCTGGAGCTCTTTCAGTGATTCCCTCTTTTTTTTTTTAATTTATTGTTGTTCAAT